>VDFB02050870.1:0-20761 GCA_007258455.2 Sequoia sempervirens | reverse complement strand
GTTTAAAGAGTTTAAAGCCTTGGTAGAAAATCTTTCTAGTAAAAGAATAGATCTGACAATGGTGGAGAATACACCTCTGGCAGTTTTCAGAATTTTTGTATTGATGCGGGGATTAAGAGGGAGTTCTGTGTTCCCTATAATCCTCAACAAAATGGTGTTGCAGAAAGGAAGAACATGAAAATCGTGGAAGCAGCAAAGGCCATGATTCATGATCAAGATTTGCAAACCTTCTTATGGGCAGAAGCTTCCAGGACGACTGTATATGTTCAGAATAGAAGTCCTCATAAGGTCCTGGAAAACATGACTCCGGAAGAAGCTTTTACAGGGAAGAAGCCTGAAGTCAGTCATTTGAGGATCTTTGGATGTCTTGTCTATATTCATGTTCCCAAGGAAAAGAGAACCAAGTTGGAGCCTTCTGGCAAGAAGGGAATATTTGTAGGTTATAGTGAGACATCAAAAGCCTACAGAATATAACTCCCTTTAGACACCCGACCCCTATCTATATTGTACATGGGGCCCTCTCTATCTCCACTCTACTCTATATGGGGGAAAGGTCGAGCGTAGTTTGCAGCGGATCCGGTGTGACTAGATCGGTTGATCCACGCATCTCCACTACTACTACCATATACTAGAGATAGAGATGGTATATATGGTAGTCCCTTTCGGTATACCAACCATTATGGGCGGGAGAGGTCTCATCCTTATATACGTGATATGACTGATTGTATACATTCCAGGTCAGAAGTTGATCAAGATCAGTAGGGATGTCACATTCGAGGAAGATGTCGCATTCAGAAGATCCAATCTATATGGAGATTGATAATGAAGAGCCCCTGATATGGAAGTCAATTCATACCCCCGAGATCTCGAGGGGGGACTGTGAACCAAAAGAAGATATTGATCCCATTGGAACCTTGGAACCCACCGATGGGCTCACCTAATATTGTTGTTGGGGAGAAAGAGACCCTATGGGCTGGCCAGACTATGCAAGAAGTCGAAAAGTTTTGTACCCTGAGGCACATTCGTGAGAAAGAAAAGGCCACATAAGTTCTCCAAAGTATGTTGTTGCCTTGATGAGTCGCATTATAGAATCCGAGCCTACCTGTGTTGAGGAAGCATCTAGTCATCAAGTTTGGAGAGATGCTATGACAGAGGAGTATCAGTCAATTCTTAAGAATGATGTTTGGGACATTGTTCCTAGACCCGGTAAGTCTGGTATCTCTAAATGGTTATTCAAGATTAAGCATGCCGCAAATGGAAGCATTGAGAAGTACAAGCAAGATTTGTGGCTCGGATTCTCCCAAAAAAGAGGGAGTTGGATTATGAAGGAAAACATTTGCCTTGTTGCTCGGGCTATACTTTTGTCGTAACCATCATTGCTATTGCTGTAATCTAGAGGGATGGAAGATCTACACCGCATGGACGTGAAGACAACCCTTCTCAATGGAGTGATTGAGGAAGAGGTTTATATAGAGCAACCCCATTGACGGAGGTTCATGGAAGGAGTCACATGTTTGTAAGCTGAAGAAGGCCTTGTATGGTCTTAAGTAGGCTCCTCGTGCATGGTACGAAAGGATTGATCGATACCTGTCAACTTTGGGTTTCTTAAAGAATGATGCTGATTCAAATCTCTACTTCAAGGTAATCAATGGTGATGCATTAATTTTGGTTTTATATGTTGACAATTTGATCCTTATTGGAGAAGATCACCTGATTCTCGAGTGCAAGAAGGAGTTGACTTCAGAATTTGAGATGAAGGACCTTGGGCTCATGCATTACTTCCTTGATTTAGAAGTCTGGCAAAAACCAGATGAGATGATTCTAAGTCAAGGAAAGTACACCATTGATATACTTAAGAGATTTGGTATGATGGATTGCAAATCCATGTCCACACCTAAGGAGACCAACTTACATAAGTTGAAGGAGGCTGCAGCTAATTCAGACTTGGTGGATCCTACCCTGCACAAAATGATTGGATCTTTGATGTATCTAGTTACCACTAGACCCCGACATTTGTTGCGTTAAGCACTTTTAGCTGCTGGCGTGGTGATCCAAGACAGATACATCTTGTTGCGGCTAAACATATCCTGAGATACTTGCGTGGTACAGTTGGATATGGGTTGAGGTATTCTTCAGATGCAGACTTGGAGTTACATGGTTTCATTGACTCGGACAGCGTGTTGTGTCACGCATCTAAGAGCACCGGTTGTTGCTTCGCCTTTGTCACGGCGATTTCGCGTAGCAGAAGCGCTATCCCAGTATTGAGTACAACAGAGGCGAGTATATTGCAGTTTGTATGGCAACTTAGCAGGGTTTCTCAGAAGTCTCTTGGTGTACGGCTTGACAATCATCAATGGAGCCTACTATCATTCATTGTGATAATCAGAGTTGTGTGAAGCTTTTTGTCAATCTTGTGTTTCATGACAGAACCAAGCATGTTGAGATCAAGTACCACTACATGAGAGATATGGTACTGCGGAAGGCTGTACAGTTGAGGTACATCAGCACTGATGAGCAGACGGCAGATATTCTCACCAAGCCTCTCGCCAGGATAAAGTTTGTATACTTTCGAGATAAGCTTGGTATGGTGGAGAATCCAGCCTTGACTGAGAAAGAGTCTCAGTATCAGTGAGCCTTGTTTAATGAGTTCTTCTCTGTTAGAGAAGTTCGAGGTGAAATCCCTTGTTAATGCATTTTCCTCTGAGACGGAGGAATTTGAGGTGCAAGCCCTTGTTAATGCATTTCTCTTTGAGATTTGAGGTGAAAGCCCTTGTTTCCACTCTCTGAGCCGAGTCATGGTGGATGTCATGTGTGTGACTCCATGACATATGTTGTACTTTTGTTTCACCCTCTGAGAGAGTCATGGTGAAAGTCACGTTGAGGTGACAACATCATGCACGTGATGAACACTTGTACTTACCATAGTTTGGTTGTAGCCATTATGGTTGATATCGTGTTGAGGCGATATCTAATATCACGTTGAGGTGATATTCTTCTTCTCACATTTGGTTGTAGCCAATGTGGTAGACATCACGTCGAGGTGATAAGTCTTGTGTAGTTGGAAGTTCTCTCCCTAGCTGAGAGGGAGTGCTAATGATGAGTGCAACTTCAGGTGAATCCTTCCAGCCATATTACTTGGAGATAATAATTAAATGATAGGCATGGCCTATTTAATTATTATATACGATTTTTGTGAAGAGACAAATCTCTTATATATTGGTGCGATTACTCATGATGAAAATTTATTGATGGCCAACCTTCCTTGAAATTAGCATTTATTATTTGTAATTATCTTGGCCGACCTATCTCTTGAAGAGGTGCGACCTCTCTATCAATGTGTATTTATACAAGGTCATTTCCCCTTCATTTGATCATCAAGCAAGTTCGATTTATTACTTCATTCAAGTGCGAATTTCTTCAAGAGCAGGTTGTGAATTTATTCAAGGGCAAAATTAGATATCAAGGAAGTACAGATTATTATCTGTCATTGCATCTAGTGTAGGTGCTGAATATTGGCCTTGTGATTGGCCTCATTACAAAGAGAATTGTTGCCACTATTTATATATATATAAGAGAGATCTTTGTTGCTGGGTTTTTCTCCCTCAAGAGGAGGGTTTTCCCAGGGTATCTGCTGTGTTATTGTCTGATTTTGAATTAATTTTCTGTGCATTAAATCTGATCATTAAATTTACAGTAGGGGTAGGGGTAGGGATGCCAATCAAATTAGGATAAATGAGTAAATGTAATGCCCCCTCCTCTCATGCAATTCCCTCAAGGTAGGACAATAAAATGGAGAATAATTAATATATAAGTTACCGGTTTGGGTATGGGTGTGGGTACGGCGGTACAATTTTTTTTTCCTTGGGTACGGGTACGGATATTATATATATATATATATATAATATATTCATAACTTACTCTTAACCCTTGATATTATATAAAGACTTAAAGCCTTTTAACCCAATTTGGCATACATGTCCCTATACTTCTGTTCTACAAATATTAATGTATATTTATATCAAAACATTGCCCAAAACAAGGACAATGAATACCTATGTACAACATGAATGGTTCTAGTGAAATCAGATTGAAGTAGAATTGCCAAATTAGATCAAACTAGAATTGCCAAATCATATAATTAGATTAACCGTTTTACTTTCTGGAAGTGACCTTTTATGATTGAAGTTAATAGATTGCCAATATTCATGGACCTGGAAGCTGAAACACAATGCTATGACTAAGCTAGACAAAAGAATGGAAAGCAAATTGGCTTATAAAACTTTGGTTTCTTAGGTAATTGATAATTATTCCTTAGGCTTTTCAGCTTCTTCCTACTATGGTGTCTGATAAACAATTGTTGCTTTTTCTTTTTATGTGGTGCAGGCATCACATTTTTTGTACAGGGACATGTATGGCAAAACTGGGTTAAAAGGCTTTCTTAGCTGGATAGAAATGTTTTAAATAATTACTTTTTTTTTCTACTTTTCTTTTGGGCAACCCTTGGGCTCCTTGGGTTCGCTTGGGTTCGGCCCAGGTTCGCCTAGGGTCCCTCCCGGGTACCTTGGGAGGGACACTGGATGAACCTTGAGGCGAACCGACAAAGAACAGGGATCCGTACTGGACCCACATGTGTATGGGGGGCAAAAGTGAAGAACCCAGTAACTGAAATTTAATAAAGTTTAGTTTTAATGAAAAGTCAAAAGGCTTGTGGATGAAGAGTTATGCCTATTAAAGAAAAAGGATATATAAGGAAGATCAATCAAGGAGAAGGGGACATTATTTTTGTGAAGATATTTTATATTATTATTTTCCTTTGTGGAATATATGTCTATTAAAGAAAAAGGATATATAAGGAAGATCACTCAAGGAGAAGGGGACATTATTTTTGTGAAGATATTTTATATTATTATTTTCCTTTGTGGAATATGAATCAAGTTTCTAACAGCCTAAGGACGAAACCCGTAGGCCTGAAATTAAGGACAAAACCCCATAATTCATATAACTGAGTTAGTGGACGAAAATCCCTAACTTAGGCAGACTTTAGAGACATCTTTGGCATTTTATTGAAGATAAATCACTGCAGATCAGAGGAAGATTTACAGCAGAACTAAGAGGACAAATTCTACATTTTCTAAAATATATTCTAAGCATTAAATATAAATTATTTAATAAGTTAGTAAGTTTTAATTTCTAGGTTAAATTTATATTTATAATTAAGTATGCAACTATTATTGAGCTAGGGTTAATTATACTTAAAGAAATAGAGGCAAATTTTAGAACAGGATATTACAATAAATAAATAAGGAGATGACTATTTTATTTGTAAATATAATCAGTATAAATTTTGGGTACAGGGATAGGTAGGCTGTCCATGTTCTTGGCAACTATGGTAATTATACTAATGATAATAATTTAAATACTATTAATAATAATAGTTATCATCATAATAATAAACATATTAATTGATACTAAAGTGGTTGAATAAGTCAAACAGATCTAGAGAAGGAAGAAGATAAATGCAATGATGAAATGCGATTGGTTTGAAGTTCAAACATATAAGAAATATTTGTGAACATTAGAAATAAGAGTGCGGACAAAGAAAGGGATGGAAAATAAAGCAGACCAAAAAAATAATTAAAAACCAAGAGTGGTTAAGTAGGTAAGATGGAAGAAAAAGGGGAGACCAAAGAAGAGGGTGGTAAAGATAAAAATGGAAGAAAAATGGGAAAGCTAAAAATGGGAATGTGACGGTGAAAAGGAATAAAAGGGGCAAAAATTGGGGGAAAATTAGAGAAGGGAAGGTACGAACTAGCACGCAATAGGATAGGTTTGAATGATGAGAGAAAGTTAAGAGGGTGGTTGGGATTATTTTTGAGATTGGGTAACATAGGTTGCCATGAGAAGCTCAAACTCCAACCATCATCCTATTTGAGGTTGTGTGGGTGTTCGCTAATTTCTATCTCCTTTTCAACTTTCTCTTAAAGATTTTTCGTTCTTTGGCTAGTACTTGAGTGGCCTCTAAGTTTATGTGGTGTTTGGTGTTGGATGAATGCCAAACAAGGGAGGATTTGCCAACACATTTGTAAATTTTTAATGAACAGATTATATGCACAGAAATAAATTCAAATCAGACACAATAACACAGCAGATACCCTGAGAAAACCCTCCTCTTGAGGGAGAAAAACCCAGCAACAAAGATCTCTCTTGTATATATAAATAGAGGCAACAATTCTCTTTACAATGAGGCCAATTACAAGGCCAATCTTCAGCACCTAACACAGATGCAATGACTGATAATAATCTGCACTTCTATGACAACTAAATCTGCCCTTGAAAGATTCGCAACCTGCTCTCAAGGAAATTCGCACTTGACTGAAATAAATCGAACTTGAATGAATGAATGAAAGAATAGAAATGACCTTGTATATATATGCAATGAGAGAGAGGTCGCACCTCTTCATGCACAAGGTCGGCCAAGGAGAGAAATATAATTACAAATAAAATATATTAATTACAACGAAGGTCGGCCCTTATAGAAAATTATATTGTTGCCAAGAGAAGCGCCAAATCACATTTCATAACACATATAAATAAATAGCCGATAGGCTACATTTATTTATTGTCTTCACTTGTGGCTGGAAGGACGAACCTGAAGCTGTTATAACATTAACACTCCCTCTCAGCTAGGGAGAGAACTTCCAGCTGCTCAAGACAAATCATCTCAACATGATGCCCATCACATTGGCTACAACCAGATGTGAGAAGAGGAATATCACCTCAACGTGATATTAGATATCGCCTCAACACGATATCAACCATAATGGCTATAGCCATACTATGGTAAGTACAAGTGTTCATCACTTGCGTGATGTTGTCACCTCAATGTGACTTTCACCATGACTCTCTCAGAGGGTGAAACACAAGTACAACATATGTCATGAGTCTCACATGACATCCAATCGGTGACTCACCGTAGGTGGAAACAAGCCACCTCAAATTCCCTCCGCCTCCAGGGAAACAGGCCAAGGGCTTCTTGCACCCTCAAATTCCTCCTGGCCTCGCAGGAA
The DNA here is from genome assembly GCA_007258455.2 of Sequoia sempervirens. Taxonomy (NCBI): domain Eukaryota; kingdom Viridiplantae; phylum Streptophyta; class Pinopsida; order Cupressales; family Cupressaceae; genus Sequoia; species Sequoia sempervirens. The sequence goes on along the minus strand of VDFB02050870.1, from coordinate 13,694 downwards.
AATGCATTAACAAGGGCTGCACCTCAAATTCCTCCGGGCCCCCTGCAGGGAAAATGCATTAACAAGTTCCACTGACACTCAGACTTACTACCAAGGTCGATTCCACCATACCAAGCTTATCCTAAAGTACACAAACTTTAATACTATGAAAGAGGCTTGCGAGAATATTTACCGGCTCTGCCATTAGTGTCGATGTACTTAACCGCATAACCTTCCCCTCGCCATCATATCTCCGGGATATAGTGGTACTTGGATCTCAACATGCTTGGCCTGCCATGAAAACATGTGATTGGATGTAAAGTCACACAACTCTAGTTATCAATGAATGATAGTAGGCTCCATTGATTGCCCAAACAATCCTCAGTAAGGAGCTAATGGCCACACCGGCCCCTGAAGCTGCCAAACAAGTCGGCAATATATCATCAATACTCGCTGCTGGCCAGATGACCGCCTCGCTATCTAAGAAATCATAATAACCCAAACCGAAGTAACAACTGTAGGTACCGGACTGCGACACAACCCCGCTTCCAATCGTAATCAAGGAAACCATGTAACCAAGTTCCATCTCAGTGCATACCTCAACCCATATCCAACCTGCGCTACTAGTATCTCTTGTGATATGTTTAATTGCAACAAGATGTATCTGCTCTGACACACATAAACCGGCTAAGTGCACTCAACGATAGCAAATATCGTGTCTAGTGTTAACTATATACCAAGGGATCCAATCACCGCTTTGTACAATGTAGATCCACCAAATCAACTAGTCAGCACTCTCCTTCAATTCTAGGATTGGTTCTCATAGGTGTAGATACGGATTTGGTAATCCATCATACCAAATCTCTTAAGTATATCAATGGTGTACTTTTCTTGACTTAGAATCATCTCATCTGGTTTCTGCTAGACTTCTAATCCAAGGAAGTAATGCATGAGCCCAAGGTCCTTCATCTCAAATTTTGAAGTCAACTCCTTCTTACACTCAAGAATCAGGTGATCTTCTCCAGTAAGGATCAGATCGTCAACATATAAAACCAAAATTAATGCATCACCATTGATTACCTTGAAGTAGAGATTCAAATCAGCATCATTCTTTAAGAAACCCAAGCTTGATAGGTAACGATCAATCCTTTCGTACCAAGTACGAGGAGCCTGCTTAAGACCATACAAGGCCTTCTTCAGCTTGCAAACATGTGACCCCTTTCCATGAACCTCAAATCCATCAGGTTGCTCTATATACACTTCTTCCTCAATTACTCCATTGAGAAAGGCTGTCTTTACATCCATCTGGTGAATCTTCCATCCTCTAGATGCAGCAATAGCAATGATGGTTCTGACAAAAGTATAGCGAGCAACAAGAGCAAATGTTTCTTCGTAATCAACTCCCTCTTTCTGAGAAAATCCATGAGCCACAAATCTTGCCTTGTACTTCTCAATGCTTCCATTTGCAGCATGCTTAATCTTGAATAGCCATTTAGAAGATACCACAGACTTGCCCTCGGGTCTAGGAACAATATCCCAAACATCATTTTTAAGAATTGACTGATACTCCTCTGTCATAGCATCTCTCAAACTTGAAGACTAGATGCTTCCTCAACACAGGTAGGCTCAGATTCTATAATCTGACTCATCAAGGCAACATAACTAGAGAACTTATGTGGCCTTTTGCTTTCTCTGAATGTGCCTCTAGGAGCTGCAAAACTTTCAGCCTCATGCATAGTACGCCTGGCCCATAGAGGTCTCTTTCTCTCAATAACAATGTCAGTAGGCCCATCAGTAGGTTCCAAGGGTTCAACAGACCAATATCTTCTTTGGTTCTCAAGTCTCCTCCTGGCCTCGTGAGGGTCACTCCATATCCCCAGGTGACCTCTTCATTATCAATCTATATGAATCCCCTGATCTTCAATGCAACATCTTCCTAATGTGACATCCCCATCGATCTCTATCATCTTCGACTGGAACGAAATTCTCAGGTAGGCTTTGATGTCTCACCAGAACTCACAAATATTCCCTTCTGCCGGCTCCAACTTGGTTCTTCCTTGGGAACATGAATATAGACAGGACATCCAAAGATCCTTAAATGACTGACTTCAGGCTTCTTCCCTGTAAAGGCTTCTTCTGGAGTCATATTCTCCAAGATCTTATGAGGACTTTTGTTCTGAACATACACAGCTAACCTGGAAGCTTCTGCCCATAGGAAGGTTTGTAAATCTTGATCATGGATCATGGCCTTCGTTGCTTCCACGATCGTTCTGTTCTTTCTTTCTGCAACACCGTTTTGTTGAGGATTATAGGGAACGCAGAACTCCCTCTTAATCCTTGCATCAATACAAAAATTCCGAAAACTACTAGAGGTGTATTCTCCACCATTGTCAGATCTGAGGACTTTAATTCTTTTACCAGAAAGATTTTCTACCAAGGCTTTAAACTTTTTAAACCTATCCAACACTTCCTCAGACTCTTTAGATTTCAAAAAATAAATCCAAGTCTTCCTAGAGTGATCATCAATGAAAAGAACATAATACAAGAAACCACTCGAAGAAGGAACAGACATAGGTCCACATAAATCAGAATGAATAAGGTCTAAAATACACTTAGATCTATTTTCTCTACTATGCAAAGGGGCTTTTATATTCTTACCCAATGCGCAGCCCTTGCAAGTACCTTCGTGCTCCTGGTTGAACTTAGGTAGGCCTATCACCATCTTCTCCATGATAGGTAAGGCTCGGAAGTGTAAGTGAGCCAATCTTCGATGCCAAAGATCGCAAAGACTTGAAGAGTCATGAACCAAGGCTTGAAAAGAACGTGTGCAAACCTTGTAAAGGTTTTCATGTCTAACTCCAATTACTTGAGTATCCTGAAGCTAGAGTTCTCCATCCATATAGAACTTTTGCCTTTGAGAAGGTAACTGATATCCTTTATCTTCCAAAGCTGATATAGAACAGATTGCTTGATTCTAGGAACATAAAGAACATTACCCAATTGAAGCGATATGCCAGAATCCAAATGATGTGTAGAGGTCCCAATTCCTTTCACGGAGTAGCTAGCATCATCTCCAATGATGACTTGTTCAAAAGACTCCTTTTCCACTAAACTTGATAAGTGCTCTTGAAGCCTATGGATGTGTCGCGGAAGCACCACCGCCGGACATCCAAGTGTTGGTGGCCTAAGGTACACCGCTGATAATGCCGAATAGAACAAATATTCACTTGAATCCTTTTGAGGAGAGGCATCATCAACATCCGCAACAACGACCTGTTGCTTAGGTCTAGTTGGACAATACTTGGCGAAGTGCCCAAATTTGTCACACCTAAAACATTGAATCTTGGACATATCCCTCTTCTTCTTAAATGGAGGTGCATCATCATTTCCCTTGTCCCGATTCCTCTTGAAGAATCCTTTCCTTCCATCTTTTCCTTTCTTCTTTAAAGTATGGGAGGCAAGAACATGAATATCTTCATTCTTTGAGCTTTGACCAACGCCTCTTGCCACCAACCTTGATTCCTCTTGAATGCAATCAGATCTTAGACGATCAAACTTAGGCAATTTTGACCTTGCACTGATTCCTTGAATGTAAGATTCCCAAGACAAAGGTAGACCATTGAGAGCAAGCATAGTTAGGTCTTTGTCATCAACCATATGCCCTATTGTCGAGAGCTGATCTCTCAAATCTGCAATCCTCATAAAGTATGCAATCACTGATTCACCTTTCGCCATCTTCACATGATGAAGTTGTTGCTTCAGTGCAAGTGCTCGACTGGTATTGTTGATTTCGTACATCTTTTCCAATGTTTTGAACATATCTCTCGCTGTCTTCAACTTAGAGACAATAGGCACAATATGATCCTTGACGGAATCAACCAATATCTTCATTGCTTTAACATCTTTCTTCACCCATTGTAACTTCGCTTCTTCCTCCTCAGGTTCAGGAACGCTGGACTCTACGAACTCTCCCAAGTCATTTTCACGCAAGGTAAGCATGATCCTAAACCTCCATTATTTTAAGTTGGATGCACCCTCGAGTCTATCCTCGATCTTCAAACCGTTCACCATCTTGACTAATGTAGATAGATGAACAACTAGGTTATTGCTGATTAGAAATAATCTGATCACGATCCTCTCAAACCCGCTCTGATACCATGTAAATTTTTAATGAACAGATTATATGCACAGAAATAAATTCAAATCAGACACAATAACACAGCAGATACCCTGGGAAAACCCTCCTCTTGAGGGAGAAAAACCCAGCAACAAAGATCTCTCTTGTATATATAAATAGAGGCAACAATTCTCTTTACAATGAGGCCAATTACAAGGCCAATCTTCAGCACCTAACACAGATGCAATGACTGATAACAATCTGCACTTCTATGACAACTAAATCTGCCCTTGAAAGATTCGCAACCTGCTCTCAAGGAAATTTGCACTTGACTGAATGAATGAAAGAATAGAAATGACCTTGTATATATATGCAATGAGAGAGAGGTCGCACCTCTTCATGCACAAGGTCGGCCAAGGAGAGAAATATAATTACAAATAAAATATATTAATTACAACGAAGGTCGGCCCTTATAGAAAATTATATTGTTGCCAAGAGAAGCGCCAAATCACATTTCATAACACATAAATAAATAGCCGATAGGCTACATTTATTTATTGTCTTCACTCGTGGCTGGAAGGACGAACTTGAAGCTGTTATAACATTAACAACATTCATGTTTGATGCCAATACGATGATCCTCAATGCTTGTGCTGATGGAGTGACCTGTTTCTCAAATGTAAGGCACTCCATATCAACATTCAATATTATGAACCCTTGTGTTGTGAAGGAGTTTTCTAGGATGTTTGGAAAAATGCATGAGACTTCTCATTGTGGTATTCGGTTTGAAGGTACATCTAAGGCTTTTTTTCTGCAGGATTTTGGAAATTTTGTTGGAGATGCCTTCAACGTAAGGGTGGTTAACAATAAAAATATTAGGTGAATCTTTATCTTTTTTGTGAGATATAATTCTTGTTTTGGCTTTATTTAATCGCTCTACAAATGTGTTTGGCCTTGAACCCATTCATTTAAAAAATTCTGGTTAGATGGGCTACTTCCTCTCGCCATTTTCCCCATATTAGAATGTCAACAAGCTTTTGATGATTGTATTCATCCATTTTGCACTCTACTAGCTCGGTGTTCAAGTCTTCTCCTGTTGGGATTATTGTGGAATATTGCATAAGGGTAGATAAGTTTTTGGCTTTTGCTCGCCCTTGATTTCTTTTGTTGAGCTCTAGTTGAATGCTTAGTTGTGGAGGTCGAAGCCTCTAGCAATGGGCTTTACTCTTATATTGTAATTTATACTTAACTTTTCACATTATCGTCTTTGCTTCTATGATCCTTTTGCCATGTTTGTCATTTGCAAACCCTAATCTCATAATGTAGTAGCTCTTCCTTGATATATTTCTTTCCCTTCTTTGCAATTGCAACTGCGTGTTTATCTCTTCCCTTTTATTCCTTTTTGTTTTTTGAATTCCTCATTTTTGTATTCAATGCTTCCTTTTTCCTTAATGATAAACTTAATTTCCTTGGTTTTGACTTGTATCTTCTCACCTCACTTAATTTGGTAATAATCTTCCAATGCATACTTCGCTTCCATGTTGACACTTTTATACTTCCTTCATACTTCACTAATGCTCATATCAACTTCATACCTGTTTCCCATGTGTATTCCACTTCCAAATTGGCTTCCCTTTTTTTCTTTTCCTCTTTCCACACTTCTTTTGCTTGAGAAATACTTTATGGCTTTCACATAGAACTTCTTCACACTCGCTCATGTTGTAACACACATTGGCACAAGATCTCATCCAAACTCAATTTATACAATTTCCCAACAATCAATTGGTATGGGGCAGCATTGATTGCAAAGTTGTATTCTTTGGCATATAGAGTAGTCCTTTGGTGCTCTTTGAGAAGTTAGAAGAACTTTTATCTTAGCTAGATCTTTGAGTACATGTTGGACCTCTAACAAATGTGTTTGTCATATAATCATCCATTGGGGTGGAATCTTCCCCCATGTTGATCTGAGATAAATGGTCAAGGCCACAATGATGTTTACTAGGTTTGACTTTAGTTGAAAATTGAAATTCTTGAAATAGAACTATTTGTTTGCAAATGGGGCCATGGAGTATTGGTTTATTCACTAAATATTTCAAAACCTTATGATCTCCATATAGAATACAAATGGTGTTGTAAATAAGTATTGTTGGAACTTTTGTTAACACATAGACATTAGAGTGCCTCTCGTTCTACAGTGTTGTAGTTTCTCTCTAGTGCAAATAATTTCATGCTAGGTAAATATATCGGGGGATTTATCTTTGCCTTGCTAGGTTGGGCAAGAATGATCCTAATTGCTAAATAGATGCATTGACATGCGCATGGAATAGTTTAGTCAAATTAGGAAATTAGAGGATTGGTGTACTAGCTAATATCTCCTATAGTAGGGAAAATGTGTCTTCTTTTGATGGATTACTGCATCATTTGTGTCTCATGTATTGTTTGTCATTATATTTAGGATACTTATGAATATTGTTTGTTATTTGTTAAAGTTTTTATGGAACCTATGAGTGCTAGTCAATGCACAAGGTTTGTCATTATTTACACGTAAAAATTTACATCTCATAATCCAATTTGTGGATAGTCTCATACATTTTTTTGATTTGGTATTAGAGCATTGGTCATCTCTTCTTAAAAAAAAAACTACGTAACCTTCTCAATATCATACCTTTTTGCTAACGAAGTCTTGCTTCCCCTAGCATTGAATTGTGCATGGTGTGATCTTCTGCCAGCCACCATAATTGTTTGTTATAAACCCCATAGGCAAAATTCCCTAGGAGGGTAATGGCTAATCCATGGGGAAGCTTCGGGCATCAAATAAGGAACCATTGATGATATATAGGTAACTACCCACTACCTTAGGCACGAAATTTGTGAGTCCATACTTGTAGGGATTGGATGGCATAAGCAGAATGAGCCTTAGGGCATTGGCCTACAAATCAAAATTTTTGCCTAGGGTTAGAGATAGAACATCCCTAAAGAGGCACATGCATTCCTCAAATTTGCCCTATTTGTGGCATAGGTCGAAGAGAAACTATGAATAAAAAGTAGTGCTTTAGGCCTAGAGATAGACTTCAAGGGCCCGTGCAGTGGTAACAACATGCAAGCTAAACAAATGCATGCCAAATTGTGGAGCTTCATGTCATCATTTCCATGTGACTTTATCACAACACAAATTCTTGGTTGATATCTTCTGATTTTTTCACTGCCAACATCCGCTTCCGTTCATTCTACCTTGGGCGGCATTCTAAGAATTGGAGACTCAGGAAGCTTCAAAATGAACTATTTCAAGACCATTTTTTGAAGATAATTTGTATATCTCTCAACTCATTTCTTAAAGGTGTTAGTTTTATTCCTAAAATGTCCTCTCCTTAAAGGTGTGGCAAAACACCAATTTGAGTTACGAGAAATAGAATAAAATAACATCTATTTCTTGTTGACACAATGGCAAGTAGTTCTCAAAAGTTTCTTCTTCCAGGCTCCTAGTTGCTACGTAAGGATAATTATTCTGCATGGAAAACCAAACTTAGAACTTGAGTTTGAAGAAGTTTGGAATTGGTGAGAAAAAGAAATTTGATCAAGCCAATAGGAAGGCTAAATTGGTCATAATGTCAAGTGTGTCTGATGAAGTTCAACCCTTTATCTGAGACTTGTCCACAACCAAAGATGCATGGGACAAGCTCAAGACGGTGTATGAGGTGAAGAATCAAAATCAGATCCTAAATTTGCAGAGTTAGCTACATAGCTTGAAGATGAAGAACGAAGAATGGGGTCCTTTCTGTAAAGGATTTCTGAGTTGAGAGCTTCATTATGAGCATTGGGAGAAACTGTGGAGGATACTACCTTGGTGCTTATAATTTTGCTAGCATGGCCTTCAAAATACAAAGTGTTTGTGACAACATTGAATGCCACAAAACAAACACCTAACTTTGAGAAGCTAGTGAAATCTACTTTAGAAAGAGGAGTCTTTGACTTAGGAACATATTGAGGAGGACCATGCGATGACCATACATCAGAAAGGAAAGAAGCCTAAGAAGCAGTATGGTGGACCTCCCAAATATGATAATCAATCTCAATCTTAGAAGAAGTGTCCAATTTGTGAAAGGACTGGAGACAATGTAAAAATTAAGGTAATAACTCGTATTAATTTGATTTCGTTCAACAATAAATACATCAAAGAAGCCATTTCCTTAAAGGCAAATGCGATGATCAAATAGATAGCAACACATGGTAGTTATTGTTGAAGAAATGACACTCAAGTAGATGAGGGCGTATTATTATTCATTATCTAAAGATTGTTCGTGAATTGAATTCAATTTAGTATGTGGGCTCTGCTGCCAGCCATACACGGAGAAAAGGAGGAGCCCCAATCTATAATCTCGGGCTGGAAAACTCCCTGCACCTGGCCACTTTGCAGGCCTGAAGCTCTTTATATGCGTGATCCTTACCAAAGAGACTCCTCATTCATCAATCCTCAATTCTTTTGACCACGTCCTATATCGAGCCTAATAAAACGACGATGAAAGATAAGTCATCCAGTTTTATTAAACCAAAGTCTTGTTCATTGGGTCAACTCCAAAACTGGCAAATGTTCAGGCTTGATAATCGGCCAACAAATACCCCAGCCGCATTAACATTGATCTTGGTGTTATGGCATCACCACTTTGGACACTCTGGAGCACTAGCCAGCCTGCTTCACCTTAGCAAGAAACTACGCAGCGCCCTCCCTAAACCCCCTAAGCAATTATCTGCTCCCAGCTGGTTTTTCATGAATACAACATCAAACCCTTCCATCCTAGTGAGCATCGTGCAAACCAACCTTTGCAACTAGTGCATACCGATTTGTGTAGGCCCATGACACCTAGTCACAATGGATTCAAATACTTCAAATTTGGTTGATGATTACACAAGGAAAATGTGGGTATATTGCTTGCAAACTAAAGTTGAAGCCTTTTCCTACTTCAAAGAGTTTCACACTCTGTGGAAAAGAAACAAATTATCATATTTGTGTGCTCCACTCAGATCGAGGGGGGAATTCACTAGCATAGAATTCTCCACCTACTTGAAGGAAAATTGAATTTGTCATCAACTAATTGCAGCGTACACACCTTAGCAAAATAGAGTTGTAGAATTACATAATTGCATTATCATGGAGAAGGTATGTAGTATGTTGAAGGATTCTCTTTTGGGTCATGCATATTGGGCCGAAGCTATGCATACAATAGTTTATCTTCTGAATTGCGCACCAGCCGAAGCACTTGATGGTGTCACACTAGAGGAATAAGGGTTAATCCATCTATCTCTCATCTTCATGTATTTGGTTGCATAGCATACATGCACATTCCTAAGCAAAAGAGAAAGAAGCTTGATGAGAAATCCATGAAATTTATTCTCCTTGGGTATAGCAATGAGTTGAAGGCCACAAAGAATATATACATTAGTAGAGATGTCATTTTTGATGAGAAGGGTGAGTTAAGCTGACCTTCCACATCATCACCTGCTCCAGATGGTGCTCCTATATTCAACTTGGATGAGAAAAGTGACGAGGTTGTAAATGATTGAGATGGGAATTTTGATAATCGATTTGACTCAACACCCACAAATGTCACACAACTCAAGTAGTATACTAGTACCATTTGCAATGCAAAGCTAGATGGTGTCCCAGATTCTTTAACTTCAAGATTGAGGACTCACAACATGACTTGCAATGAGGTAAATCTAGCAGTAATGAGTTGAGTAGTTGATAACTTTGAACCTTCTATTGCTTAGGAAGAATTAGAATTAAAGCCTTGGAAGGAGGTTATGGATATAGAACTAAAGACTTAGGAGCTTGTTGGTCTTTAACTAGGGAAGAAATCCATTTGATATAAATGGGTCTTCAAGACCAAGTATAAGGTAGATGGCAGTATAGATAAGTATGAGGCCAAACTTGTGGCTAAGTGTTATGCTCAAAAAGAAGGGATTGATTATGAAGAAACATTTGATCCCATAACAAAGATCAAAACCATTATAAAGATTTTTTCTCTAGTTGCATAGTTTGGATGAAAGGTGTATCAAATGGATGTGAAGGGTGCCTTTCATAATGGAGACCTTAAGGAGGAGGTCAATAATGACCAAACGAGAGAGATATATTGCACCTGGTGAAGAAGAAAAGGTTTGCAAACTTGTTGAGTCTCTTTATGGTCTCAAATAGGCTACTAGAGTATGGTATATCAAAATTGATGAACATTTGCTACAACATGAATTTAGTTGGCATTCATATGATCCAAATCTCTACCTCAAGGAACAAGGGGGGGATTGTGATTCTCAATGTATATGTTGATGACTTGGTCATCATACGCAACTCAAAAAAGATGGTTGAGACAACCAAGAATGATATGAAGAAATCATTCGATATGACACATCTTGGGCTATTACACTATTATCTCGACTTAGAGGTATGGCAAAAAAATCACCATATGTTTGTATCTCAAAGAAAATATGCCAAGACATTGCCCAAAAAGTTTATAACGATGGATTGTAAACCCATGTCTACACCTATGAAATTGGGATTATAGTTATCTATTTTTGATCCATATCTGTAGGTGAATGTGACTCTTTATCATCACTTGATTGGAGGTTTGATTTACTTGACCTACACCAAACCAAATATCAATTTTGCTGTCAATTAGTTTTCATGTTTCATGCAAGAACCAAAGATGTGTCATTATAAAGTAGCAAAGTGGGTATCAAGGTATTCCATGGTACAATGCATCATGGTTTGGAATATAAGAATAATGATCAATTCTTATTAACATGATACATGGATGCAGACTATGCAAGATCTATTGATGATAGTAATCCACATCAAGATTTGTTTTTTTCTTAGGCTCATGTCTTATATCTTGGGGAAGTAAGCCACAATTGCTTGTTCCTCAATTGAAACAGAATATCATGTGACAAGTGAAGCAATGTGTGAAGCAATTTGGCTATGTCACATACTAGAAGGATTGGGAATACCTCAAAAGGAACCCACAGTCATTTGTTGTGACAATCAAAGTGTTCTCGAGCTTGTTCATAATCTAGTGTTTCATGAACAAACCAAGCACATTGAAGTTGACTGCTACTTAATAGTTAATATGAGAACATGTTCAACAAAACAATATTCAGCTCCAATTTTGCTCTACTCAAGAACAATGTGTTGACATCTTCTCCAAGCCACTTGGATGTGTGAAGTTTGAAACATTGGAGGATTCTCTTATTAGTACTTTAAAGGCAATGTTGGATTATTCCATCATTAGTTTCCCGTGTATTGTTTGATCTTGGTTTGTTATTGTTTGTTAGTTTATTTAGGATACTTGTGAATGTTATTTGTTATTTATTAGTGTTTTTATGGAACTCGTTAGTGGTAGTTGCTCAAGGTTCATCATTATTTACATTTATAAATTTACATCTCGTAATACAATCTGTTAATAGTCTCATACATTTTCTAATATCTTTATGACTCATCCACAGAAAGGAACCATATTTGCACAGGAGTGTTAATGTTATAGCAGCTTCGGTAGTTCCTTCCAGCTCACCTCTTTCGTGGAAACATGAGTTGAATGATAGCCGTTGGCTATTCAACTTATACTTATTGTTTTGTATTATTCATTATAGCCGACATGAGAGAATATGAATTCATCTTGGTCACTTATTAAAAGACATTTATTAAGGCCGACATTCTTTATGAATATATTTCTGGCCGACATTCTTTGTGTTTTGTAAATAATTTTTATCTTGGCCGACCTTATGATATGAGGAGGTGCGACCTCCCTAAATTGTATATATTCAGTGCGAACATCTTACAAAGGTGAAATCATACAGTGCGAAATACATACAGGGCGAACATCAAGAAAGTGCAATATATCATCTTGTATGAATTATTTGCAAGGACGAACTCATTTCGAGCAGATTGTGTATCATGAAAGTTCAGGTTGCGAACTTGGTCAAGAGCTAATAAGTGCGAACTCTTCAAGGGAGAAATGTGAATTTTTCTCCAAGAGCAGATTGCAATTTTCTCTGTAAGTGCAGACTATTTGATTGTTCTACAGCCATTGCTGGTACTGATATTGGCCTTGTGTGGCCTCTTTGTAAAGAGACTTATTGCCATTATTTTATATATAAGAGAGATCTTTGTTGCTGGGTTTTTCTCCCTCAAGAGGAGGGTTTTCCCAGGGTAAATGCTGTGTTATTGCCTCTGATTTTGAATTATTTTCTGTGCACTAAATCTGATCACATAATTTTAACAAGGAGTTCTTCCAATGGTCCCACAATTTGTGCATAATTCTTAACAAAATTTCTATATTACCCAGTATGGCCTAGAAGTGCTCATATCTTTTTTGTTGTGGGAACTTCTTATTGTAGGATAATTGTAATCACCATGGAAGCATTCCTTGTAGATGAGATGGTCCAAAAGTGTCTCAAAAGGTGTGGCAAACAAGCATTTGTTCAAGTTAAAGGATATATATAATTGTTGACATCTTTCAGTTATAAACTTTAAGCTTGAATGGTGATCTTTTACCAAGCCATTTATTGTCCACTCATCTAGATAGACTTGTAAGAAGTCATGAATGAAGTCTTTGAATGCTTGGACTACTATTTGAAAAAATATGATTGACACATTTTTGAGGCCAAATGGCATGAGTCATGGCATTATATGCCAAGATCCCCATTGGTAGCAAAAGGTGGTCTTGCTTTGTGTTCATGGGCTATCTGAAGTTGGTGATATTTAGAGAACTCATTTGTGAATGTCTATATCTCATGTAATGTCTATATCTCATGTTTGACAAGGCCTTCTAGGATTTCTTCAGTGAAGTGTGGAGAGAAGGGGTCTGTAACACATGTTTCATTTAGTGTGTGATAGTCAACATATATGTGGAAGCGATAATCTTTCTTGATACTAAGCATCGTTGTGCTCACCTAGTCTGATTCTTTTATGAGGAATATTATGTCAACATCTAACATTTTGCCAATCTCCATCTTAACTATTATTTTGAGATTGGTATTCATTTGGTATGGTCATTTCTTAATTGGTTTTACCTTGCATGGATGGCATCCTTTCATCTCATGGCAGCCCTTGGGAAAGAGAGATCACACTTTGATGAGCTTGATAAATTGGGCTAGTTTATCATTTGTCCAATAATCCCCAATGGTTGCTAGTTGTGATTCTTCCTCTGTTCCTAGATTAACTTTTTTTCTTTTCTTTTTTGCAATGATACACTCATATTGGAGCCTTATTAGTCTATACTTTCTTGTCCTCTGAGACCTTTACATCTAGTTGTGAATCATGATCAAACTTGGCACTACTGCCCTCTTTAGTTTTATGTAACTGTTTGGCAATTCGTTTTGGATTGCCAATCTCACCAACTTGATCAGAATTACGATCAATTACCGGAGTTTCATTCTTATCACTTGTAAATTATGTTTGGATTCCTCCTATTCTTGGCATGCCATACATACGCTGAACTTGTTTGTCCATAACAGCTATGTTGTGAAATATTGCTCACTGCATGATCTACAAGGAATGATTAATGCAAGGCTGTGCATATATGAATGTAAATGCATGGATAAGTTGACTTGT
>VDFB02050869.1:0-18346 GCA_007258455.2 Sequoia sempervirens | reverse complement strand
GGGATATGGGATGAGTTGGCTACTGTCAGTTGGGACTGTGACAGACTATAGGCAGAGATTGTTATATTACAGGCTAAGGGGGTCAGAGGGGATGACAGATCAGGTGTCAGCATGCATTAGGTAGCATATGGATGATTTTCAGTGGGAGCGAGATGAGCTATGGGATAGAGTGCATTGTTTAGAGTAGACAGTTGGAGATATAGGGTTGATGCAGGTGAGGGAGTAGGCCCGTATTATGCAGGAAAAGAGAGATGTAGTGCAGGTGAAAGTGCAGGCAGTGGAGGCAGAGAGGGATGTCGCGCAGACGCGAGTTCAGGTGTTGTAGAGTGAGAGAGAGTTGGCAGAGGTACAGATACAGTCTCTTCAGAGGAGGAGAGAGGAGGTAGTTTCAAAGGTATCGTCACTGCAGAGAGAGCAAGATGTAGCAATTTTGAGAGTATAGGAGCTTTAGAGGGACAAGGATGAAACGGTGGCTCAGTCACAGGCCGCACAGAGGGAGAGAGATGTTGCAAAGATTCTAATGTAGATGCTATAGGGATAGCGAGATGCAACAGTAGCTCAGTTGCATTCAGTGCAGGTTAGTGATGTGATAGGGACATATACACAGGGGTTATAGAGGGAGAGGGATGTAGTAGTGGCTAGGGCAGTGGCTGTTGAGGAGATGAGAGATCAGGTTCAAGCAAAGATGGCACAGTTACGACTATCCCAAGAGGCTTGGGAGTAGGAGAGGAGATTGATCACTAGAGATTGGGATAGGTATCGTCAGGAGCGAAATTCCACTCGAATATAGGTTGCTGAGCGAGAGGAGAATGTGAGGGAGGTAGGATTTTGAATGGCCGCGTATTACCATGCAGTTCCAGATCAGACACAACAGACTTTCCAGTATGTTCGGCACACACTACAGATGCCAACGCCATCCCAGTCGTTGGGGATGTGGGCCCAAGGTTTTAGTGATTCACTGGGTGTTTCACCAGGTAGGAGATTAGTGCCTAATTCACCACAGAGATCATATGTGGGTAGCTTATTTGGGAGATGACAGGCTATTGATTTTTTGATAGGTGTAGGGTGGATGGATAGGCCATAGTAATAGTGGTTATTTATAAGACCTTGTACTCATATTTTGATTTTTATGATTTTTGTACTCGATGGTTATAGACATGATGACATCAACGATATTGTTATGATATTATTCATGTGATAGTCATGATTATGAGATGTACTTTGGACTTTTGGTATATTTATATATGATACATGAGAGCCCTTATTGACACCATGTTCATGCGTTGGATGGATGATCATGTTTATGCATTTGTGGAATATGGATGATTTTATTAATGCAGATATGCATATGTTATATCTGTGATGACTTATTCATATGGATTCTTATTTGATTTATTGACATGTATGTATATGTTTATGATGTATTTTTTATGAATGTTTTATATATGTAGGATGTGTTGTATTATGAGTCTAACACTTTATGATGTAGGTGGCAATGTATGCATGGATCTAACATGTTGTGATGCAGGTGGCATTGTATGCATGGATCTAACACATTGTGATGTAGGTGGTGATGTATGTATGACTAGTAGAATGTACCTAATATGTGATAATGCACTTGTAATTTGTAGTTAATTAATAATGCAAATAGTAAATGAAAGGTAATAACACATGGTCATAAGCATCAATAAGGAATGACATGATAATGGAAGATGGGTGTGGGCATAGCGTGAGTTTGCACCTGTCAAATTTTTTTAGTATCCTGAGAAGAATGGGAAATAGCGGGGTAAAGTATTTGCACAACCTAAATCACAGGGTGAACGCAATGCAACAGATGATGAAATGCAATCCTAATATGATTTTCCATCTTCCGAGCACTGATTTTTGCTATAGCATAAGACATTAAGTGCCAAAGTATAGGAAACCAAGGTGAGTTAGTACCTAATGCATGAAACAAACACACAAATAAGAAGGATATCCCAACACCCCAAAGTAGTGAAAAATTTGGTCAGGGTAGGAATTGGGATAACCACAAGCACAAAGGGATGCCCCGGGGTAACACAAGATCACAAGGATCTTGGGGGGTACTATGTGGGACAACCCAATAGACAACAACAATAAAATATCAAGATATTCCCCTATGTGAACGAGCCAAAACAAACTATAATATGATAGATTATGGCGATCTCAACTAATTGTAATAGGAAGCTCAAATGATAAACAAAAACCAAAAGCATCAAGAGATTGCAATCAAATTTCAAACGTCCCTTGCCATAGGATCAAGAGGATGGATGAGGTTGATAAGGTCTGTTAGGAAGGATGCATCCTATTGAGACCGATGATGGATACTAAACTAAAAGATCTATATGACACAGGATATTCATAAATGATTGGATTTGTGGATGCTAGCAGATTTCGTTTGTTAACAATTAGCTAGATAAGGGCATAGGGTAATAACACAAGACAAACGATTGACACATCCTATCGACCCAGGGGCTCGGGGGCTGATCAAAGATTAGCCTTGCCTACGTGAAAGCGTAGAGCCCTTGTAGTTCTTGAAAATACTATGGATAAAGTGAAAAGAAAACAATGGTGACCGATGATGAATGACACAAGACATGACATGCAAATGCCCGAGGGTAGGATCGAATGATCAACCTTTCCTATGTGGAAGCGTAGAGGCAATGTAGTTCGTAAAAGACAAACGACAACTGACCATGGGAAAAAGCATAAAGGAGGTGATGAAGATAGATGATGGATGACCATCATGGGATGGTCAAAAATGCCCCGGGGGAGATCCAATGATCAACCTTGCCTACATAAAAGTGCAAGGGCAACGTAGTTCGACCAAGGATGAGAAGACCAACGTGACAGGATGAGATCTAGATGGAGACCGAAATGATGGATGATCATATGTGATGACACAAACCAACCAACGAGCAGACGAACAACACAAGGTTAGAGTGGGATAACAAAAAGCTCAAGATGAGGGATATCCAATGTGGATCATCCAATGCTCAATCAAAATATACCAAGCAACCAAGGATAGGATGGGAGAGGATGTTAAGTTAGGATAGATGAAGTCATAAAGTAACTAGGACGCAAGGTAGATAATGATTAAACCCTCTATAGATGGTTCCTGCGAATAGGTTTTCACCACTTGTATTTATCCAAGGCACCACCAAAGGTGGTTTTCACCATAGGATGAACTTATTTCTCTTTACTATTTTTGGATTTTTGCTGATTTTTTTTTTTTTGAGTTTTTGATAGGTGGGGTTACCAAGTGGAATTAGGTGTAGAACCTATTTAGATGCATGATATTGATAAGTTCTTCGAGGGGCTTTCCTTTAAGGGTAGCAATTCTGTATGCCCTAGATCCATATTTAGTGGTTATGATGTAAGGACCCAACCAGTTTGCCTCAAATTTTCCTTTTTTTATCACGGTCCTACTGGGTACGTTGGTTCGCTTTAAGGACAAGATCACCAACCTGGAATTATCGAGGATAAACCTTCTTATTGTAGTTACGCTTGAGGAAGTTTTGGTATGCTTATAGATGATCATAGGATTTGATTCTTCTTTCATCAAGTAACTCTAGTTGTGCAAGCCGTGCAACACGAGCATCCTCCTCACTAATAAGGTTCTTCAGAGAAATCCTCAGTGATGGGAGCTCAACTTCGATTGGCAAGATGGCTTCAACATGATACAATAAAGAATAGGGGGTGGTCCCTGTAGGGGTGTGGATGGAGGTATGATATGAAAAGAGGGTGGGATGAATATGGAGGTGTCAATCTTGACCAATGTTAATGACAACCTTTTTGGGGATGCAGATAAGGGTCTTGTTGGTTGCTTCTGCCTGACCATTACCTTTGGGGTAATAAGGCGTTGAACAATGATGTTGGATATGAAAGGTTTCACAAAGGTGCTTCATAGCCTAGTTTTTAAAATGTCTTCCATTATTAGAGAGGATGGTGGATGGGATACAATATCTATAGAGAATATGGTAAATGATGAATTTTGAAATTTGAGTACTAGTGATCTGTGAGAGTGGCATTGCTTCCACCCACTTGGTGAAGTACTCAGTGGCAGTAATTGTGAATGTATGGCCATCGAAAGATGGTGGGTAAATCTTTCTAATCAAGGAAAAACCCCATTGAGAGAAGGGCCATGGTGCCAGGAGGGGTTAAAGGTCTTGTGCTGAAGCATGAATTAAATCTGCATGTTGCTGGAAGGGAAGGCATTTCTTCACAAATTCACAAGCATCATGCTCTAATGTAGGCCAATAATATCCAGCTTGGAGAATCCTTTTGGCCAAGACCATACCATTTGAGTGGGCCCCATAGACACCACTATGTACCTCCATTAGTGCAGTATGGGCTTCAATCTCATTCAGACATCTAAGGAAGGTTCCATCATACCTACGATGATAAAGCGTATCATCGACGATAATGTATTGGGCTGAATGTTGAATAAAGGATTTTCGTTGGTTTCGCGTGAGGTCTAGGTGTAGAATATTATCATGCAAATAGGTATATATGTCTTGGTACCATGGGGGAGCAGGACCCACAATGTCACACACCATGTCAGTCTCAGGAATATCATACACTGGGATTAAAAGTTGTTCCACAAAGAACTCACATTCTATCTAATATTTAGGCATGTCAATCAGGGAGCCAATGGTAGCCATTGCATCAGCTGCTTTGTTCTGAACCCTAGGAATTTGGTCAAATTGTATGAAGGTGAAATATTTCTTGAAATCATCCACCATGCGTTTATAGGGAAACAACTTATCATCTTTTGTTAGGAATTCATCATTAACTTGTTTAATGACCAAAAATGAATCACCAAAGACTCTCAAGTGAGTTATGTTCCACTACTTTGCAATTCAGAGGCTTGTGAGGAGGGCTTTGTACTCTACTATGTTGATGGTACATGAAAATTCTATATTGAATGATTTTGGAATTTAGTCACCTTGGGGGGTAACCAACAAAATTCCTGTGCCTGATCCATTATGAGTATATGATCCATCAAAATACAGTGTCCAAGTAGGTGCTTCCAAAACTATGCAAACTTCTTCATTTGGAAATTCAGTGACTAGAGGGTATGCATCCACTAGTGGTGCCTTGACCAACTGATCAGTTATGACTTGTCCCTTTATGGCTTTTCGCTCCACATACTCTATGTCAAATTCACACCCATCCTATGCATGATCCACACCCATCCTATCACTAGTGGAAGGAAAGGGTAGGCCCGGGCGTATGGCTAAGCAAGCAGGCAGGCCCGGGTGCTGCCGTTATTTATGACCGTGCTATCCGAGTCTTAGAGGGTAAGGTGTAACCTGAGCATAACTCGTAAAGTGGTCCTGGGGAAGGGGGAGAATGGAGGCTTCTCAAGTAGTTCGGGAAAGGTAAAGATCAGAAGTGGCACTTGATTTGACGGGCATGAAGGACCTCCCACCTTTCTCGGCTGGAGAAATTCCCCCCAGGCAACACTTTATCTCTCCGCATCTTCCACATCAGCAGGAAGGAGGGACGCCTTGATGTATGCCAATTGCCGGAGAGCTCTATCGGACGGAGTGCCGCCTTGCTGTCCAGGCGCGCTCACTCAGAGAGCGGCCTATCCAAATTGAATGAAACTTGCCCTACTCTTCTATAGGCGAGATCATGGAGGAGCATGTTCACATTTCAATCTCTCACGCACGTAAGGTGTCTACTCGGCCAACTTCCGTAGCCTTCGTATCTGCTGCTTGCTCCTTTACCCCTCGTGGTTCAATTGCGGGCACTGGATCCTGAACGGGTCAAACTGAATCTGCGCCTGCACCCGGCCCTGGGACTAGATATACTACAATAAGCTCGATGAAGAGCTGCTTCTGCATCTTTCTCTGCAATTGGCTCCACGACCATAGGATCTTAAACTGGTAGCTCTGGCTATGGCCCTACTCTTCTATAGGGAGAATCTAGAATGGGCTATGGCCCTACTCTTCTATAGGCAACTAGAAGGTATGCTTAGGCAGGAGCATTTTATCCCGAATAAGATCGAGATGCACAGTTACGAATCCATTACCTGCACAGACAGAGGTACAAGTTGGGGTAGAGACAGTAGCGGCTAAGGCAGAGGTTAAAGAACCTTATGCTCGTTAGCGTGATTATGATGTTCCAGATCGAGTGCAAGAACCAGGAGCAGAGCAAGTTAAGGCGGGGGCAGCACCATTTTAAGTTCGAGAGCAAGAGCCTGTTGATTCACTCTACCCCGCAGATGTTTCACCCGTTGATTAGATTAACCCATAACCAGCGGAATCACGACCAGCGGCTAAGGTAGCAGGACCCAGTGAAGCAATTGAACCAGAAGCAACAGAGCGAGTAGCCCGGGTTGATCCAGCAACAGCTTACCGAGTTTATCCATAATTAGCAACAGAGTTGGTTTATATTCTTAATCCATAACCATCAGCGGAGACTCAAGAGGCAGAGAAAGACCGGGGTTATTAAGCAGCAATGGAAGCATCTGAGCCAATTGCGGAGACAGTTCGAAAGCCGGGAATCAGATCCTTTAGGTGCAGATATTAGTATCGGACCCGAGCCTTACGCTGTTGGGTGTGCAATCCTATTAAGAGCACAAGGATAGTCGAGCGTAACCCAGACCCTATCATAGGCGGAGGCCACGGTTTGTTCCCCAGCCCCAGATAGAGTTATTTCATATCCAGATTAATAACCAATGCGAATGGACCTTTATGCACTTAGGTTCCATAACCCTTAGTTATATATCCTTAAAGCGCAGATTCTGTTGTACCTGCGAAACAGCTTAGCCCTCCACCTCTGCAGGGGAGATGTGTTGTTCGTCGATAGAGAGATGGCACCAGTAAGACTATGTGCTTTGCCTGTGTGCTTGGGCTCCCTTGCAAAAATTGAGAGCTCGAGAAGTAAATACATGACCCGCAAACCCGGTTTAACAAGGGGTTTATCCTATTACCTTTATTCTCGCAAATGACAGCCCTGGTATTTTGCCCGCTGGTGAAAACTACCATACCCGATCAGGTTACCGCCCCCTACTATTTTAAGGGCCCATAGAATAGTAGGGGCTCGGCGGTTCAATCAGAGCTATTATTTATAGCTGCTGGTCCGGGGAGATCTCCTCTACCATCCTGAACCCCCTACCGGAAGTTAGGGTTGGGAGCTCGGGTGGGTGTTCGATCGGTTGATAACATGGTAGTTATAGTTCCCGATGAATCGAGGCCCCCTACCGGACGTATAGAATCTGGTGTTTGCCCAGCCGAATTGGGCATTAGCCGCCAGATTATATACGTAACATGCCCCCCCATTATAGTTCTCTCCTCCTCCCACCCACCCCGAGGGCGGGTGGTTCTTATCTCCAATTCAAGAGACGGCCCTAAAATTCTATGGCCGTCTCAATGCCCCCTAAAATTCTATGGCCGTCTCTTCATTCATACGCAACCTCACATGGAATGTGGGAATAACCACTTTATCTGTTACTATCCCGTTATCTACGTAACCAAATTACAAAACTGAAAATTGGTTAATGTTGGATGGAATTATGAAGGATGAGAAATTGACCCCCTTGTGTGCTTCGCACCCACAGCCCCCCCATTCTATTTCGAATGGGATGGTGGGGGTTGGTTCCCTGGTGGTGGGGTCCGCCCTGGGTGGGAGGGAACTTGTCAAGACCCCACCACCCCTGCAGAGGCCCTTATAATATAGGGGGGTCGGTCCCGCCTACTATTCTAAGGGGGGGCTGGGTGGGAGGCTATAGATTGCGGGGGGGGAGGGCCCCTAAAATTCTATGGGAGGCTAGGCGGGGCCCTTTCTTTTCTTTGTCGCGCCTACACCTAATGGCTTAAGCCGCTGTTCCCATTTACTCGCTGACCCATTATGCAAAAGGTACGCCGTTCAGCGCTACACTGACCCCCCGCCCGCCCACCCGCCCACCGGGGACCCGGGGGGGACCCTTTCCACGGGCCCCTACCCCTATGGGCCCTATCCTCGGCCCTATCCTCTATAGCGGGGGTGGGGGGGGCCCCAACTTTCTATAGTTGGGACTGACTATCATTGGCCGTAGCACTGACCCACTTGGCCATGCAACCGGTTAAAGTGGTTCTAGATAAAATACTTTAGTGGATCAATTTTGCTATTAATTTGACCGGATGGCTGAGCATGTAATGTCAGAGTTTTTGTGTACTGAAGACCACTACAAGATAGGCCTTTTCCATGGGTGAATAGTTTAATTCATAGCCGACCAGTGTTCGACTGATGTAGTAGATTGCTCTTTCTTTGGAGGACTCATCATGTTGTGCCAATAATGCCCCCAGTGCGACCGAAGTGGCAGAGATGTAAAGCAGGAGGGGTTTTCCTAGGATTGGTGGCATTAGGATTGGTAGATGAGCCAAGTATTCCTTGATCTTGTCAAAACCTGTTTGACACTATGGGTTCCATCTGAAGGTGGAGTCTTTTTTCAGAAGATGAGTGAATGGATGACACTTATCTGCAAGTTGGGCTATGAACCGACATATGGATTGTAACTTTCCTTGGAGACTTCTTAATTGCTTCAGATTGCATGGAGGTGGCATATCTAGAATAGGTTTCACCTTGGCGGGATCTACCTCAATGCCCCTTTGAGAGACGCTGAAATCCAACAATTTTCTTGATACAACACCAAAGACACTTTTTTGGATTTAGTCGTAACTTGTAATGTTCTAATCGCTCAAAGATCTTTTTCAAGATGGTAGGATGCTTTGCTTAGGTTTTGGATTTTCCTAGTAAGTCATCAACATAATCCTCCATGATAATATGGATGAGGTCGATGGAAGATGATAGTCATTTCCCTCTGATATGTTGCCCCCACATTCTTGAGACCAAAGGGCATAACATTGTAAGAAAAAGTACCCCAAGGTGTTGTAAAAGTGGTCTTGTGTTGGTCTTTAGTTGCAATTCGGATCTGATTATAACCAAAGAAACCATCCATAAGGCATAACATCTGTCCTACAGTAAGGTTGACCAACATGTCAATATTGGGCTATGGGAAGTTGTCTTTTGGGCCTTGTTATGATCTGAAAGTCAGTGCAAATTTGAATGTCTCTATTTGGTTTGGCCACAGGTACTATGTTGGAGATCCAATCAGAGTAGTCAATTGGTTTGATAAAACTTGCATCTAGTAATTTCTCCAATTCCTTCTTGACTAATAATGCTACCTGTCGATGCATTTTTTGGAGCTTCTGTTTGATAGGCTTGGCATTTGGGAAAACATCTAGATGATGAACCACTAAAGCAGGATCTAAACTTGTCATGTCTGAATATGACCAAGAAAAGTTAATGATACCCTCTTGGAGTAGCTGAACAATGACTGCATATTCTTGCTCTAATTTGGCTACATAGGTGATCTTAGTGTTTTCAGTAGTAACCATATTAACTTCTTGAGTTTCTTCAATTAAGATGGGTGACCATGTTGATAATTGAGTTCCCACAAGGGGAAGATGAAAATCTCCATCCTCCAACGCCTCTTTGAGGTTTTCACTATCAGATGTGTCATTTATTTTTACTTTTTCTAGGTCAGGAAGTGCCTCGGGGAGGTTTTCACTAGATGATTTCCTTTTATTTTTCTTGTTTTTTATTTTTGCGATTGGAGTGCTCATCCTCCCCCAATCCCATGAGGTTGACATATGTATCTAGGGAGATATTGGAAGGTGTGCTATCGCATAGGTCCCAATCAATGAGTTTAGGATGACGAAGGGATAGGCTAATGGTACAAACAGATAGGCATTCAAACATGGATGACAGGTCTGTGTGATCTACATCATCATATGCATGTATGATGGATTCTTCCTCAGGTATGTCTTCCAATGGAACATCATCCATAGTAACACTATTGTAGGTGTTACATGATGTTGCAAGGCCTTTCTGCTTTTTATCATATCCGAGGCCTATATTCTATTGTAGCTTTGATACATCAATAGGTTGCAACCGCCCTTGTTCTTCCTTGCCTAGGCCCCTACCTTGATAGTTATGCTTTTCTATGAACTTAGCTGACCAAGGGTATGCTTCTTGGAAGTATTCCTTTAGATTAGGATCTGGTTGGGGTTCTTCATGGTATACCCACTGACTGATATCTTCTTCTGGTGCATCTATCTTTATAGTAGGAGACCTAAAAGTGGTAGTGGGGATGTTCTTTGCAATGAAGGTGATAGTTTTGTCTTCCTTTGGAGTAGCATGTGAAGGTTTCCCGTACATGTGAGGTGATGATGGCATGGTTGCTACATTTAGAGCAGTATGCATTTCATATTCACCACACCCCTTGTCGATGATCTGGACTTTTGTGACCATAGGATTGGTACCAGAAGATGGGGTGGTTGTTGTGGTGGATGATGGATTGACAGGTGATGACCGAGATACCCCCATTTCGACGCCAAGACAATAATGTAAATGGGGAAATGATGCTTCTAAAGCACGACAGTATTCAAATGGTTGTGGATCGGCATAAATGGTGATTTCTTGTCCGTTAACTAGGAATTTTAGGCATTGATGGTACGTGGAAGGGATGGCTTGCATAGCGTGGAGCCATGGGTGTCCAAGGAGGAGATTATATGGTAAGTCTAGATCCAAGACATGGCACGTAGTGCACTAAATGACAGGTCCAACCTGGATAGGAAGACTGATAATTCCTTCAGAATTTCTCTCTACATTATCATAAGCCTTGATCATGATGATTTGATTACTTAAATCCGCTTCAGTATACCCCACCTATTTTATGAATTTCAGAGTACATAGATTGAGGGCAGAGCCATTATCTACCAAGACCCCTTTTATTTTATGATGGGAAAATAAGACTTCAATGTGCAAGGGATAGTTGTGATTGGTATCAATATTTGGTATGTCGTTCTGACTAAAGTGTAGCTGATAAGATAAAGCCAAGTGTCCTACTAAGGCCTAAAAATGTGTAGGATCGATGTCATTCGATGCATTGAGTTTCTTGTAAAGCTCTATTGAGTATTTCCTGATGTAACGGAGAAGACTTAAGCAGATCTAAGATTGAGATCTAAGTAGGGGTCTTTCCTATGTGATCAAGAATGCTATACTGAGAGTTTACAGGATTTGATTGGGTGGATGTGGAGGCTGCAGGGACCATAATGTGGGACCGTCGGGTAGCAACAACACATTGGGGATCTTTGCTTTAACATGTATCATAGACACACGGAGGTCTACTTGCTCAATGTAATGGACAACACCATCATAATTGAGGGGTACATTTTGTAACTTATATTATTTGTGCTGTTGTCTTGGGGATTACTGTTGGAGGTGCTCACGCCTTGGTTATGGTTGAGGAAGGTGTTTTGATATATCTACAATTGAGCATTGGATGTGTGTGAACCCTTTTCCTAGTACCTACAAAACAACATGAGTAAACAAGTTAAACAAGGAATTGCAAGCTAAAACAAGGATTCCCCATGAAATCCATTTACAAGTTCAAAATAGGAAAGAAAACAATGAAGAACACAATATAAATGACAAACTAGATTGAATCCTAATTTAAATATGCAAACTCATGATCCCATGGGGGAATTGGTGCCAATTTGATGTGAAAATTGGCCCTTTCCCAATTCCTATGATGCAAGCTTCGAATGTTGAAGAGATTGATCCACTTAGTTGGTGAAGAATGAAGACTCCAAGCCAAAAATCTGCAAAACCTAGCTATGACTCAATGATAATGGATGAATTTCAAGAGATATTTGAGCATGGTAACTTTGCCTAGATTGTGGATGATGAAATGAGGATATGAGCTCTTTATTTATAGAATTCCAAGATGGATGAATGTCAAATTTGAGCAATGTGGGACAAACATTCATCCAATGATATGATGTCACTTGTCAAGCTATGAATGGATGATGGATGTGCAAGATTTGGGGTTTGTGCCAATAAATGCCAATATTTGAAATTCAAATTTGTTGAAATGACATGCAAGAGGGAAGGGAAAATGCAATAAATGCCACTTGGCTCAAGGGAAAGGACATGTAAGAGATTTTTAAATGCCTTGTTGGATGTACATGTTGACTTGGAATTTTTGAATTCAAATTGAGAGAATATTCCAAAAGATGCCTTGTGAGGAAAATAGGGATTTAATAAATGAATTAAATCTATTTTCATGTGCAACTTGCATTATCTAGAGGATGTGACATGAGATGAGGTTAAATTAATCAAGGGTTAATTAATTTAACAGGGGATTTGATGATGTGACTTATTTGATTTAGATTTATGGATTTATTTAAATCAAATAAGAGAGGAACACGGCAAGAGATTTAATTAAATAAGGACTTTGATTTATTTAATTAAAAGAGATGGTGTTAGATTAAATCAAATAAGGTTTTAATTTATTTAATTTAATGGATAGACTTTAGAGATTTAATCAAATAAATTGATTATTTAATTAATTAGGGATAATTAGATCAGATGGATTGATTTAATTAACAAAAGAGATGACTTGGTTAGATAAAATGATTTATTTAATCAAGAGTGGAATATTGATGAATTTAATCAAATAGGGGGAATTTGATTAAATGGTTAGACCGAAGGATGATTCAAGAAGAAACGATGTTAGTAAGTCAGGATCAGATGCACAATGTCAATCAGTATATTTTATGTGTCTATAGGATGGTGAAGCTTGACTATTGTCAACTTTGATTTCTCCTCGATCAATAAGATTTTGGACATAGTTTTTGAGACCTTGACATTTATTCAGAGTGTGTCCTTTTATCTTATGAAATTCAAAATACTCATTTTCCCTAAACTAGGCTGGTTTGGGTTTGGATTCATCAAGTGGTTTGGTGACATGATATGTGATTGGATAGTTGACCTGTAACAACTTATTGAAGATGAAACTCAAGGGTTCTCCTAATTGAGTATACTGATGTTTACCATTCCCTTGACTGTTTTGGCTCAACTATTGAGGAGGGCGAGATGCTCCCTATGGCACAGATATGGCATTAGGTATAGATGGTTGTTGCCTCTAGGATTTTCTAGCCACCTGAACATGTTTAGTGCCAATGACACCATCATTTACTGCATTTTTGTTCTTATTCCAAAAGCATGACTTATCGTCGGAGGACCTTTCTTTGTCATGGTTATGTATCTTGATGTGTCATTTGGAAATAAGGGAACATTCAAGAATGGGTCCTTTTTCCACTATTTTAGTGAAAGTGGTAACATAGTGTAACCTAAAATTGTGAGCCATGTCAGGGTGTGAGTTTTCCACAAAGAGAGTGACCATGTCTTTCTCTTTGAGAGGGGTTTTCATTCAGCTTGCTAGTGCTTGCCACCTTTGAAGGTAGCTAGCAAAGGTTTCACCTTCACGTTGCTTCTCCTTAAGAAGGTCCAAGGTATTAGTATCTTTTTCCAAATTGAAGGAGAAGTAGGAAACAAATTTTTCTGAAAGATCCACAAAGGATTTTATGGACCCTTGTTCTAGACCCATGAACCATTCTAGGGCATTACCTGTCAAGCTTCATGGAAACAACCGCAAGAGGTAGTTTTCGTTGTGCATAACTTCTTGACATTGGGAGTAAAACTCTTGTAAGCGAGCCTTTGGATCTTTGTTTCCCTTGTATCTGTCAAACTTTGGTATCTCAAAGTGCTTTGGGAAGGGAATTAGTGAGATGGATAGATCAAACTGATAGGGACATATATCTTCGAATTTAAAGGATTGTTTACCAGTCCCCACTTGGAGATCTTTCAAAGTGGCTTTTATTTCCAACAGATCCACATTGAATGGTTGTGCAATCAAGGTTGGTGGGTTGGATGGATAGGGATGATATGATGACTGTGGATTTTGCTAAGATAATGTTTGAAGATGGACGTAAGAATTTTGATAATGAGAGGATGGTGTTCCCTGTTGATGTGTTGGGGTTGTTTGTTGGTATTGAGGTTGTTGTTGTGTGGTATAACATGGATTTCCTTGATAAGAATGTGCAACCGAATGCTGAGGAGCTTGAATGTGATATTGCAGATTGGTTTGTTGGTATTGAAGGTATTTTTTTGATTGTTGGGAGGCCACATAGGGCAATTGTTGCTAGAAATGCTATTGGTTATGATAGTAATAATGTTGAGGAGGTTGTTGTTGTGATTTTGACTGTTGTGCCAGCTAAGATGTGATGTTGTGTTGTGGTTGAGCTCGTGGACGTAAAATGGATGTGAGGAATGGGGATATGGTTTGGTCGAGTGGCTGGGATGGATTGCCTTGTGATTGATATGGTGGTTGTTGTGAAGAAACTAAAGCATTCTTTAGGGTTTGTTGTTGATGAGGTGGCTGAGATAATGTAGAGGCATTTTGTAAAGGAGGTTGTTGGGTACCAACTAGAACACTTGGTTGGGATGTACCTTGTGGAGGTAATTGAGGTGGTAGGTTAGATTGATGAGGCTGTTGAGATGTGTACAATAGTGGTGGTAGATTTGTGTCCCTAGGAGGTGGAAGCAATGTGGTAAAAGGGTTTCCCTCAGCGTTGATGGGAGGTTGACTCGAAAGGGGTGGTGCTGTCAGCATTAATGGTGCAGGTTCCAAAACATTTTGCGACATACCATAGGAAAAAGGATTACTGGGATCAAGAACTTGTGGAGTCCCCATAACTAAGATTGGAGCATGTGGGGGGTGGTTAACATGATAAATAACAACATTGCCAAATTTAGGTTGATGCCAACCCTCTATTGGAGGAACACTGGGGATGTGTGAACCATATGGTGCATTTTGTGAACCTTGGGGTATATTAGATGTGGAGCTCCTATATTTGGATAATTCAACACCTGATGGAGGTTTTACACCCTTTTAAATTTGGTGGGCTAATATTTCTTCCCCATATTTTTTGAATAGACGATCAGTCATTTGTATGTTGGTGGGATTACTTAAATGTTCGTCAAGCGTGATTTCGGGTTGGTTAGCCATACTCTCTTCACCATGTGGTGAGTTGTTCTGATTTTTGGTGTTGGAGTGTGATGAAGTGCCATTATGAGGGTCTTGGGAGATGTTGTTAGGATCTTGAGCAACATTCGTACCATTGGTAGGATTTGTGTTGTTATTAAGATCTTGAGACATGTTTGCTTGGGAATTTTGACCTTGTTGTTGTGCCATTTGTTTCTTGACTTGTGACCTAGTTTGAACGAGCATGAAAATGTGCTACGAGCGGATTATAAAGATGTTCTTGATGAATGGTTTGATTTTGATTGGATGAGATTGGATTTTGATTGGATGGGATTGAATTTTGATTGGGTTTTTTGATTGGATCAGATTTTGATTGGATAGATTGGATTGGATTGGATTTTGATTAGATCAGATTTTGATTGGATAGATTGGATTGGATTAAATTTTGATTAGATCAAATTTTGATTAGATTGATAGGATTGTGTTGATTGAATGGATGTGATTGGATTGATTAGGTAATTGGATAAGTGTGACTGATTTGATCAAATGATTGGGTTTGATAGATTTGAATGATTGGATGGGTGTGATTAGATGATGAAAGATGTGAGGGACCCCAAATCTAGTCAAATAAAATTACCCTTAGTGACCTAGAGCATTGATTGATCAAGTGGATGATCATGGCACCAAATCCACCTCAAGATAGAAATGGATTGATTTTGGCCGAGGATGATAACTTACGACATCAAATTTACCTCAAGATGGAAGTAAATTGATTTGGGTCGAAGTTAATGACTAATATGAAGGATAACAATCAAATTCAAGTGCTAAGTTCAATTTGGGTAACCAATTTTTAACACAAGGTTAAGGTGATTTGATGATGAGTGGTGTTTATGAGGTATGGGTTAGGTGATGCAAATGGTAAAATTTTGGTGAATCAAGTTCACTAGGTGATGATATGGGCTTTCCAAATGGATTACCAAAAAATTTGAAATGAGTGGACGGATTGAGAGAACCAATGTATGGACATTTGGGATAATAAATGGAGATTTAGGATAGTTAAATGAGAGTTTTGGGGGCTAAACAGAGATTTGGAATGATAAAATGGAGGTTTAGAATGATTAAACAAAGGTTTTCAAAGGTTTAGAATGACAAAACAGAGGCTTGGGATGATTAGATAAAGGTTTGGAATGATTAAACGATGGTTTAGAGGCTAAACGGAGCCAAACGGGGCAATTTCGGCTATTCAGGAGGGAAAATTCACCCCTTTGAAGTAAACAATAGGGCGTAGTTGCCCTTCTGCAGTGAATCAGAGGGCGTAGTCACCCTTCTGCAGTAAATCAAAGGGTGTAGTTTCCCTTCTGTAGTGAACAGGGACTTGGTTTGATGAAAATGACTATGGAAATGACTTTAAAATGACAATAATAAGGCCAATTTGTCAAAAAGTTTACTGGTGTCTCACAAAAAAACACTTTCAATCCGCTACCTACGATGCAACTAGATTGAGGTACAACTTTCGCTCTCCCCCCTTTGTATA
This sequence comes from Sequoia sempervirens, assembly GCA_007258455.2. Taxonomy (NCBI): domain Eukaryota; kingdom Viridiplantae; phylum Streptophyta; class Pinopsida; order Cupressales; family Cupressaceae; genus Sequoia; species Sequoia sempervirens. The sequence continues at coordinate 1,907 of VDFB02050869.1, read as the reverse complement.
CCCCGCTGGTACGTGTGGTTGGGATCATCCCTTGGGGTGATGAAATCCCCAAGCAGGTCCCACTATAAAGAAGACACTAATCATTTCCAACTACTCCCCAGGTTCACACGAAGTGCAAGGGGAAAGTGAAAACAAACTAATGCCCCCTTTGGGGTAACACCAAAAAGATAGAAACAACAAACAATCAATATCACTTCCCCTAATTAAACTATGTTCTTAGATTAACGAAAACAACAAGGATAACTTTTAAAATCTAAGCAAATAGAGAGCCCTGCAATCAAATGTTGGTTGTCTTATCTTGCATTCTTCATGAATTACACAAGAATATGCTACAAAAATGTTAGCAAAAACACAAATATCCTTGCAAGAAACAATGTTAGTGGGTTAGGATATGAAAACAACAAAAAAATGAGAGCAAAAATGAAGCTAAAATGGCCGTTTTACCTCTCAAAATGTGTTGTTTTGGGGCATAGTCACCCCTCTACAGTAACTAAAAGGGTGTAGTTTCCCTTCTGCAGTGAACCCGATGGCATAGTCACCCCTCTGCAGTAAAACAAAGGGCATAACTTCCTTTCTGTAGTAAAACAGAGGGCGTAATCGCCTTTCTGCACTAAAACAAAGGGTGTAATTGCCTTTCTGCAGTCACTAGGAGGGCGTAGTCGCCCCTCTGTAGTAAAATGTTAGTAAGCCAAAATCCAAACAAGGGTGTAGTTGCCCCTCTGCAGAAAATGTTAGCCAAAAATCCAAACAAGGGCGTAGTTGCCCCTCTGGAGAAAACGTTAGTAAGCCAAAAATCCAAACAAGGGCGTAGTCGCCCCTCTACAGAAAACGTTAGTAAGCCAAAAATAAAAATAAGGGCATAGTCGCCCCTCTGCAGAAAATGTTAGTAAGCCAAAAATCTAGAGAAGGGTGTAGTCACCCCTCTGCAGTAAAGGTTAGTAAGGAAAAAATCCAAAGAAGGGTGTAGTCGCCCCTCTGTAGTAAAACATTAGTAAGCAAAAAATCCAAAGAAGGGCGTAGTCGCCCCTCTGCAGTAAAATGTTAATAAGAAAAAATCCAAACAAGGGTGTAGTTTCCCTTCTGCAGTAAACGTTAGTAAGCCAAAAATCCAAACAAGGGTGTAGTTGCCCTTTTGAGGTAAAATAGAGGGCATAATCGCCTTTCTGTAGTAAAATAGAGGGCGTAATCGCCCTTTTGTAGTGAAATAGAGGGCGTAGTCGCCCTTCTGTAGTCACCAGGAGGGTGTAGTCGCCCCTCTATAGTAAAATAGAGGGCGTAGTCTCCCTTCTGTAGTAACCAGAGGGCGTAGTTGCCCCTCTGCGACCTGTTCCTGCAAAGAATCTCAACAATAGAAAACGTTAAATACAGGAACCCGCTTATGGGTCCCATTGGGCATGTTAGAAATGTGATCTTGAGTGTTAGTTTGGCTCTAAATATGCAAAATAACTAAAATGCAATGAGGAAAAACACAAAGGGACACCTCAAGATTAGCCTAAGGAATAATAAAGTAAAGAAACAAGATAAAATGAATATTGTAATCTGTTTATACCTTCTTTGTTGCTGAAAACTCCTTGGTTGGCCCTTGATTTAGATTGCTTTATGTGCTCCTTGGATGGCTCTTGATGCAAGATTGACAATAGGACTAGATGGTAGTGCAAATGACTAAAATGGCTTGGCTAAATGAATGAAATGCTTGTGAGTTGAGTGTTCAAAATGACAATATTTAGTTGCAAAATGACTAAGTGTTTTAAATGCCTTAGAGGAGGGGGTATTTATAGAGGAATTTGAATTCTCTAGAGAATTCAATGGTTGAGATTGTCCAATAAGGCCAAGATGAAATTTAAAAAAAGATTGAGTTGAGGGACTCCCACAAGCCCTCCTGACATTTTGACATGTGGAATGTGAAG
>VDFB02050867.1:430015-450604 GCA_007258455.2 Sequoia sempervirens | reverse complement strand
GGATAGTGTTCTACAATTTAATTGTGGAAGATTGTCTTTCAAGAGAGGTGATGCATCTATGCATTACCTGTGTTGAGAAGTGCATAAAAAACACATCAACAAAACTGGCGCTAGAAGGAGGGCATGACATGTTGATGTTACAAAGCTGAAAGTTAGCACTTTGAAAAGAGCACTTTCAAAGAAGAAATTTGAGATAAGGAGATCTCTTTTAATGCTAAAAAATTAGAAAATTTTGAAAGCAAAAGAAGCTGAGTCAAAATGGAGTGGCACACACAAATCAGCATCACTTAGTTGCATGCAAATTTGAACAAGAGACTGAAGAAGCCATTGCAACAATTTGCATTGGTAGATAGATGTTGGATCCATTGCACTCATAGGAACAACAAATTGGGATGTTTAGCTTTCTTGAGCAGAATAGAAAGGATCTTGCAGGGAGAAATTCTCTTTTGGGAAATATATCAGCCTTTAGCCCTTGCAAACCTGGAGGAAGAATTGACAACCATGACAGCCAAGGCATTCAAGGAGCTGATCCAGGAACATTTGAGCAGCAAGGATGGACCAAGATTGGAGGAAGTACTAATGGAAAATTGGTGCAAATTTAACAATGCACCCCACTCTAAATTCACTTGCTCGTCATGCACAAAAATCATCGCTCAAGCCAAGGGTTGTTCGAACAAGTTGGAGCAGCCAACTCCCAATGAGGAGAAGTTATCCAATGAGGTAGAAGAGCTATCAACATCTAGAGGAAAACATTTTGAAGATGAACCAAGAAATTTGACATGAGCTAGTGTTGGGACAACAAACGTTGAAGCTGAAAATGAAAAGGAAGAAGCTGGTTTTAGTAGGATAGCAAAACGATGTGATGAAAATTTAGTTGGAAGGGAGTCAGAAAGCCTTTCCTCTATCAGCAAAGAGCAATCCTCTAATCTAGAAGAGGATTCATTGGAATTTGATGAATAAACAAAGTCAACAACAATGCATGTTGGGAAAACCAACGAAGATGCTGAAGAACAGGAAGGAGGAAAAGTTGACAACCTTGGAGTAGCAAAAAATTATGACGAAGACATAAGTGAAATCAGATTAGGAAACCTCTCCTTCATCAATGACAGTGATCAAGAATCTGAAAATGCAGATTTGGAGGAGTGGGAGCAACCACTCGCCACGACTGTCTACCATCAAACTTTTTTTTCAAGTGATGATGAGGACCTAGTAGCAGAAAGATATGACCAACTCGTCTCCAGATTAGCAAAGGATTGGTTCAAATTAAGATTTCAAGTGGATTTGGAGGTGTTGTTGCTACCAAATTGGTGCAGACTTCATGATTCATCACACTCTAAGTTTGCATGCGAGCTATGCAAAGAATCCATTAAGCAAGTCAAAGGACAAGTGAGGTAACCAAGCATACCACTTCTTGCAATTGCTTCAAGGATGGAACGTGAAGACCAAGAGCCTGAATTGAGTGATGACTCGGCTAAAGGTAGGCCTCAAGAGGATGTTGGGGAAGCAATAGAAGAAGGACAATAATACAGTCTCAGACTTTCGAGCGATGAAGTAAATCAAGCGGGAATGTTGTCCACCAATCACCAAGAAGTTCTTCCTCTTGAAGAGCATTTGCACACCATGAACGATAGGCTTTATGCTGAGCCCTTGGAGGGAAATTGTGCAATAGAATTTGGTCCCCTTGATGAGGTTCCATCAATTGATGACTTCTTTCCATTAGGAGAACCACTACGAAGGTATGCTCATGCCAAGGAAGAACACATCCCAAAAGACAATAGCGATGAATACATACTCCTTGAGCCCCCGAACAGTGATGCACTAGAGTTTCCAGATTGGGAGAGGAGCTCCTTCTCCATTTACAACGATAGTGAGTAAGAGGAAATGAGTGAACATCATGATGAGATGCATGAACAACAAAGGAAAGAAGACAAAGGTGGGGGTGTTTTGATGACTTCCAACAAGTATGACAGAATTGACCAACTGCAAGATGCAACTTGGAGCCCTTCCACCATGATCATTGTTGATCCTCCTTCACATTCAAGGAGCTACAATAGGACAGATTTTTCCATGTCATTATCCCATGACATTGAACATCATAAAAGAGAGGTTGATACTTGGGGAAGGAGACGAGATAGCATACTGACATTTGAGGATAGCAACCAAGTGGATCCCAAGTCTATAGATGATCAATGTGGAGAAGTATTTCTTTTTGAAAAATTGCCAACTAGGGTTGTAGATCCCATTGGTAGATTGGAAGAGTTGTTTGTTGCCCCGTCCTCCCAGCCTTATGCAAGATTAATGTATGAAGTGTTGCACCCTCCACCGTGCCTGCTCGAGGCTACCGATGCAACGATCAATGATGTTGTGCTTGCTCTCGACTATCCAACACTACCACCTCCATGTGATGACATCCAATTCTATCCTTTATTGCCCCTATTATTTCTCATAACTGCACTTATTATTTTGATTATGGGAATGAGGGAAAACAAACATGTTTATGGATTAACCATGGGTTCAACGAGTCTCCTCAACTACTGATTTTTCATGATGACGTGATTGAACTTGAGTGTTGTAATGTTGAACTTCCTTTTTCTGAATATAAAGATAAGTTTCCATGGTTAAGAACGATAACAATCACCCATTTTTTTGTGCATGCACTGCAAAATCCAATGAGTGTTAATGTCAACTCACCTTGCCTGAACATAGTACTTTGTAAATATCTTTGTACATAGCCCATTTTGAGTAGTATAGGTTTCCTATAAATACTTTGCTTTCCCGCTTTCCTTAGGTTAGTTTGTTTGTGTAGGTTGTTTGCTTTGTTGGTTGTTTGTTTTTTGTTTGCTTTCTCTTTGCTGTTGCTTTGCTTGGGTTCCCTTTTCTTTTAGCTAGACACATTTGTGCGCACAACAACCATACTTATCGCCTGGGGTTGTTCTACATATTTCTTTGTCAAACTCTAATCAAGTCTTCAGAGTGGATGGTGAAGGTCTTCTGTTAGTGTCAAGTGATCTGGGTATTTGATTCAAAGAGGATAAGTTATTGGTTTAGTCTGACTCTGACATATTCTGAAATCTTACAACTCTTACACATCTTAAGAATTTGACGGTCACTGTAGGGCCTTTTGTGAAGTCTAGTTAAGTGAAAAATCTAAAATTCTACTCTAATGCCACTGTGATTCTCAGCCCTGAGCATGAGCTTTAATGATTGCGATTTGAAATAAAAGAGCTTAAAAGAGAAAAGAAATAAATAAATAAAACATTGAAAATTAAAAGAAAAAGAAAATTCAACTTTTTAGGGGTATCTAAGCAACTTTACCGAGGCTATGGACGTTCGGCCGACAATAGAGCAATGTTCGAGAGAATCACAATGACAACCTCATCAGGGCTATGGATGCCTGACTGGCAGTGAGGAAATGTCTCAAATGCTTTTGGAGTTAGAATAAACTACGTAGCTTAACTTGACAGAGCTTGGGTTCCTGTAGCAACTGAAGGATGGGAATTAACACAACTTCACACACTTGGATTTTCAGCATACTGAAGGTTGGGTTGGCTAGTGGTTTTGATCCTTTGGTTGAGCATCTGGTTTGTTTTCCCTAATGTGAAGGTCAGAACCAGAGATTTTGGGTTCATGATTCCAGTTTGTCATCGAAATGCTCTAGAGCATTTCCCCAACGAGTCACCATTTTTGTGCATGTTTTGTACACACGCCCTGCCATAGGCAAGGGCCCCCTTTTTTCACTCCCAATAGCCTGCTTTTCTCCTATCTTGTTTTGCGTGCCCCATTTTCCAAGCCCAATTGGTCATGTGCCTTCAAACGATCAAATTCCCCTTACAAATTTCACCTACTTGGGGTGTTCAAGTCCAGGGAGAAACAAAGTCTCCCGTCCCTTTTCTGCCTTTTCTCTTGTTCTTGCTACATTGGTCCTTGATCGCTTGAAGTGCTTTTTTCCACATTTTTGACTTTGAGGACAACTTTCTTGTGGATTTGGGATGTGTTTGTGGTGCCTAAGTGAACTGCCAAGGTTTTATCAACATTCCATTAAGTTTCAGTGGTTTCAGAACTTTCCCTCCAGAACTCCCTCCCTCTTTGGCTATTTTTGAAACGTCTGTGGACCCTTGTCGGTCCAGTTTCCACATTTTTGACTTTGCAGATAACTTTTTGGTGGATTTGGGATGTGTTTGTGGTGCCTAAGTGAACTTCCAAGGTTTCATCAATATTTCGTTAAGTTTCAGTGGTTTCAGAACTTTCCCTCTGGAACTCCCTCACTCTTTGGCTATTTTGGAAACATCCGTGGACCCCTGCTAGTCTGGTTTCTGGGGACAACTTTTGGGTGGATTTGGGATGTGTTTGTGGTGCCTAAGTGAACTATTAAGGTTTCATCAATGTTCTATTAAGTTTCAGTGGTTACAGAACTTTCCTTTAGAACTCTCTCCCTCTTTGGCTATTTTGGAAACATTCTTGGACCCCCGTCGGTCCGATTTCTACATATTTTACTTTGGGGACAACTTTTTGGTGGATTTTGGATGTGTTTGTAGTGCCTAAGTGAATTGTCAAGGTTTTTTCAACGTTCCGTTAAGTTTCAGTGGTTTTAGAACTTTCCCTCGAGAACTCCCTCCCTCTTTAGCTGTTTTGGAAACATCTGTGGACCCCTACCGGTCCGGTTTCTACATTTTTGACTTTGGGGACAACTTTCTAGTGTATTTGGGATGTGTTTGTGGTGCTTAAATGAACTGCCAAGGTTTCGTCAACGTTCCGTTAAGTTTCAGTGGTTTTAGAACTTTCCCTTCGGAACTCCCTCCCTCTTTGGCTATTTTGGAAATATTTGTGGACCCCCGCTGGTCCGCTTTCCACATTTTTTACTTTGGGGACAATTTTTGGTGGATTTGGGATGTGTTTGTGGTGCCTAAATGAACTGCCAATATTTTGTCAATGTTCCATTAACTTTCGGGGGTTTCGAAACTTTGTCCCTCTTTGGTTGTTTTGGAACATCTGTGGAGCCCCAACGACCCAGCCTCTAGGACCCGGCCCCTCTGTGGCCATTTCTAGGACTCCATCCCTTTGTGGTCATTTTGGAACATTCGTGGAGCCCCGATGACCCGGCCCCTTCGTGGCTGTTTCCGGGACTTCGTCCCTCTATGGTCGTTTTTAACATCCATGCAACCCCTACGACCTGGCCTCTGGGACCCAACCCCTCCGTGGCCGTTTCCGAGATTGCCCCTCTGTGGCCATTTCTGGGACTCCATCCCTTTTTCGTCGTCCAGGACTTTCCTTCTGGGCTGCCGTGTGCTCATTGACTTTTCAAAAAGGCGGTGACCCTCCAGCGTTCCCCTTCCAAGCTTCTGGTTTTTTTGAATGAGTCCAATGTTAAGGATTTTTTCTGGGCACTCTTCCTTCCCCTTTTCCCATGCGCTATAATTGAAAAATCTTAGTTTTTCTATATTTTGTGAGGTCCAGGAACTTCCCTTTTGATTTGTTGTCCATCCTTCGCTGCCCACCCCCTTGGGCCCACATTAATGTTTATGGTCTAAATGAGCTTCAAATATGAATATTATGATATTTTGATTATGCATGGATGGATCTAACAAGGATTTTGCAAGATTTGACTAATGTTTTTGTTGATTTGTGTATGAAAGTACTTACAACACTTCATGTATACAGGATTCAAGAAGCCTACTGCGGGTCCGTCAAGGAGACCCATCAAGAAAGCTGAACAAGGAAAAGTGCATCGCTTCTGTAACCATTCATTTCATGCCCACCTTTCATTGTAGCACCCATCAACAGAGCTAGCATTAGAAGAAGGCCCGTGCCAAGGGAGTTAGTGACAAAATGAAAGGGGGTGGTCTTGAAAAAAGCATAAGGGAGTTGTCCGCTCGAATCAAGGGAAACCAATCCATTGATGCCAATCGTCAACGGGCCTATTTGATCCAATGAAGAACACTGCAAACACATCAAGTAAGAAGACAAATTTTAGGTAGTTTCAGCTACAGTAAAAGGGCAATTAGTTAAATGATGAAATTGTTGCAGCACCTAAGCACTAGATGACAAAACAGGGAAAAGACAAAGATGTTTTTTAAATTGCTGAATATTGAGGGGTAAGTGAAACCCTAATGTAAATCAAATTTGAGCCAATCATTGTGAATTAATCCTAGCCATTCATTTGGGATTTGGAAAACTATAAATAGGGGCTTGCCCCTCATTTGTAAGGGTTGGTGAACTGATGTAAAGACATTCTACAGCAATAAAAATCAACATTGCATGATTTATGGGTGTTCCTTTTGAGTTTATTTTTTATGTATGCATGGTTCAACCTTCCATAGTAGTTTTAGTATTAATTTCTTGAATGGTTGTCATGATGGTGTTGCTATTATAGTATTTGATGAGATTCCAGCCCATAATTTTAGCACTTGTTGATGACAAGCTGTTGTGCAAAGTTAGCCTGGGCTTCTTTCTGTCATTGCTGCAACCTAGTTCAATTGCATGTTCATGATGTATGTGTAATTTGAAAATTAGAAAACCTTAGAAGATTGCACTAGTTTTGTGTAGTTGTAGGTTTTCTCTTGGTCAAACAAAACCTAGTTTAGGAAGTCTGTCTACTGTAGCAGCCACCATTGTTACTGTTCATTCGTAGCTTAGGATTAAAACAACTTTCTTAACCCTTCTCATTTTGCTATTTCTTTTAGTCCTTGGTTAGAGTAGGATCCAAAGAATCACTATGAAGCTAAATCAAATGAACTTGATGAGTTTCAACTTGTTTTGAGTGGACAACCACTGTTCATTCACTTCCAGCACTTTGAAACTGCATTTGCAAACCCAACTTCTCATGCTTTGTAACTCATCCGTAAGTCTGCCTTGTGATTCCAGCAAATCACATAAATCAACTGAGATATTCCAAGCACTATGAAGACCTGACATTAGAGACCTTGGGATAGTGTTCTGCAATTTGATTGTGGAAGATTTTCTTTCAAGAGAGAAGATGCATCTATGCATTATATGTGTTGAGAAGTGCATAAAAAATGCATCAACAAGTGTAAGATGTAGGGCCCATTTGGATATTTGCAAATCAAATTTTGCAAAGCAAGATCCATGAAGTGTGTAAAATATTATACAAAAAATGGAAAATGCTTTTGAGACTATTGATGGACAAATCTCTAGAAAATATTACAAGCAAAAGATGAGATTTTGATGAGCAATTTTAGATACAATTGCAAAAAAAACAATCATGGAGGGAAAAGAGAGGTTAGACTCTGATCTATCTCCCAAACAATGGGAGGAATTGAAAGAAATTAGGTGTTGCAAAGAATAGTTGACAATGAGTAACAAAGGCAAGAGAGCAAGAGATAATGTTAAGGTTGGATATACATTTGGTTGAGGCGAGTTGTAGGCCAAAATGGAAAAAATTAGAGTAAGTGTATGGATTTTTGGTTCAATTTATGTTGTGTTATTTATTTTGATTTTTTATTGAACTGACTATATGTTGAAATTGACATTGTATTTTAGGTGGAAAATAGTAACAAAGAAGCAGGTGTACAAAGTATTGTCAATTATATGGCAACATTAGATCTTAGTAAATCTAAGAGTAGGGTGAAGTGGAAATATAGTTTGTCAACAAAAATTTCACAACCATTTGTTAGATGCCTAGTAAGAGCCTCTCTATATTATGTCAACTCAAATGAATGGTACCAACATATAATGAGTTGCATATACAGCCTCACTAAGAAAGTTTCGTAGTCGATTGCCTCTGTTAAGCCTATCATTTTTGCATGGAATGAGCATAATTCCACGAATTTAGATGAGATAAGAGGCTCTATTGATCTCATTTCTTCTTGTTTGGAAATTCTATATACAAATGCCTCTTAATATGTAGATTGAAATGTGAGCGTACGATAATCCAACCCAGTTTCTTTATTGTTGGAGTGATCCAGAAAATGCTCTTATAGACAAATTTATAGCTTGCATTCTTAACTTGACTATTGAATGCTTTGTATATTTTTTGCATGATGGTTAAACCACATGTAGAGCAATTTTATCACAACAAGAAAACAAAAATGCCTTTATGTCAACAAAGTTGTCGATATTGATAATGATCATGATGAATTGGACAAGAATCTGAAACACAATCATAGTTGTGCTGAAGTTGAGCTAATGCAATAGTTATTGTCAACTATCTACCCTAATGTTTTTTCATTCTTCATGCTTAAAATGTTCTTTTGGAAAAAAATTTATAGATTTTGCATTCTTTAAGTTGTAAGTTCATCTATCCCAATGTTTTGTCATTCTTCTTTTGGACAAAAATTTATAGCTTTTGCATTCTTTAAGTTGTAAGTTAATCTATCCCAATGTTTTGTCATTCTTCATGCTTAAAATATTCTTTTGGACAAAAAATTATAGATTTTTCATTTTTTGCTTGACTTATATTAATTTTTGCATGATCATTAAACCACATGCAAAACAATTATATGAAAGAAGAATGAAAAGAAAAAGGCCCTGTCAATAGAGCTCTCTGCAAAGTTGCACAACTTCATGTCAAAGTTGATAGTGATTATGCTAAACTTGATAAGCATGTGCATGATATTCATAGTAGTAGTGGTGTTGAACTCGAGGTGAGTGCTATGAAACTGCATACAAATAAGTACTATTCAAGTAAGTAATGGTTGTTTTATTATGAAATTAAGGGTAATCATTACCTATGTGATAGAAGCTAGTTAGAATAGTAGTGAAGTGTAATTAGCTAGTATACATAGATTATGGACATAAGGGAGAACATATAACTTACATATGGAAGCTTAGAGCTTAGGTGTAATAGAGTGCATACATAGATTTGCATACACAAATTTTGACAATGCATTAGTGCATTGTGTTTGGGGATGTCATGGTCCTCAGTTGGGGGGACTTCATTGCCAACCCATGTCTCTTTTTGGAGTACTCATACATTCTAGCACTATTGTAGTCTTTCCCTCCATTTTTTTGTACCTTGCAATGGGTTTTTTTTTTTGCAAAGTAAAATTTTGCTTCTTTTTAATTCAACAGAATGAAGAAAAACACATACAAAAACTAATTTGTTCCAAGACACAAGACATTACATACAATTGTCAAACAAAAATTGATTTTTCCAAGAGACAACACTTTGAGAGAAGGAAAAGACAACTAGATGACAATAACATTGACCCTGAGAAGCATAACATGTCTAGACTAGAGTTAATCATAACTTTTTTACTCTTTTCAAACATTTCGACTAGAAGTACCATTACTATCACATGACCCAACTTTGTTTTTAGTTTATCAAGGGATTGTATCTCCAACCACTTTGGTTGTTCCTGCACAAATTAAGAATGTATTAGAAAACATATTTTTGAGTAAAGGACTCAGTCAAAAGCAAATCATAGGTGGAAGTAATTACAATAACCAAAATATTAGACCTTGTTTATAGATTTAAAATGATGGGATAGATATAGCTAATAAAAAGATCAAACAAGTTGTAAGGATACTTCTCATGAGAAAACATCCCCTACTAGCTTAGATAAGTTAAGTTTTTTTATGCAGTCCTGAATTTGCTTGGCTTTGTTTGTGAAAAACAAATTTAGTTTTTTTCGTAAAGAAGTTGAATCCTTACCCGTTGAGGCACAAACTCATATGTTGGTGTTTCTAGCATTTTTAGGAATGGAATTTCCTTGCAATTCTATTGTTAGATTGATATAATTGACCAAGCATGATGTTTTCTGTAACACCATTGAGAGGCTCTCTTGCAAAAACAACATCCAAAAGTATATCCACAATCTCCCCAAATGAGCATCTCATCATTGGCCTTGTATCATTATGATTGATACCATGTTGAGTAATAGCCATCAAATGACCTTGATATGTCATTGTGTCACATAGAATAGCTAAATGCCTATAGTTCACATATGACCCATCAAAATATATTACAACTCAAAGCTCATCCAAATGAGCTTTTCTCAGAGCCTCTATTCAAAGAACTTCAATAACCTCAATCAAGTGATTACTTGTTGTCCTTGTAGCATCCACATCTTCATGACACATGATTGCTAACATATTGACACCTTTTGTATCTAACATCCATTTTGTATCAAATAGCGAGAAGTTGATTTTTGTTTAATATGTCAAGTGCATGGTTTCAAGTTTCCTATAATTGTTTTCTAGTTTCTTATAAATATTTATTGAATGTTTGTCTATGTGTTATTTAATGTTTTATATCTTAATATAATGTGTATTTTTTTGTTTTTGAAAAAATGTATTGATAAACTCCAAGAAGGGGATAAAGTTGGGGTGTTGGATCCGTTTGATGGTGTTGTTGTGGGCATTGGGTGGATTCACTCACTATCTATTGTAAATGGAGTCAAATTGAAAGGAACAAGAGGTGCAAATGTAATTATTTTAAAGGTCACAAGTAACATACCCCTTTCTTATGATGACAGAATAGACGGATTTATCTGTCTAAAAGAGAAAAAAGGAACCTTCACACAGTGACCACTAAAATATTTACAAAAAATGACATAGTTGATGTTTATCATGTACTAGCTATTAGACAGCTTGGTCCACTGGTTTATGCAGTAGTTTGAATGTGTTGTTTAAGGATCTTTATCATGGTGTATTTGCAAGAGTTGGGAACTCTTAGAATTTGACATTTTTATTATATATATATAAACATCTTACAGTTCATCAAAATTGCATTATATTTTTTTATTGCAGATTGCCTTTTTTTATCATGATGTTGAATCAATCTTTTAACTTCTAGCATGTTGTAGCTTGTTCGTATATGTAATATTTTTATTTTATTTTTATGTTTTAATTCAAGTTTAATAATATGTTTATTTCTACATTATACAATTTATGCTATTTAATAAAGTATTCATATTATATAAATAAAAATTTACTACTAAACTAGTAGTAAATATAATGATTATGCAATTAATAAATAATGTATCAATATACTACCAGTTGATAGAAATCAATAAACAAAATCAATTAAATAAACTACCAAATGACAACAATTAAAAATTAAAATGACTAAATTTACTACCAATTAATGGAAATCAATCAATTAAACTGACTAAATATACTACTAATTGATGTCAATTAATAATTACATTGACTAAATATACTACCAATTGACATAAATCAATGAATAAATATGACTAAATATATGACCAGTTGGCGACAAAATAATGATTAAAATGACCAAATATACTTCTAGTGGACGAAAATAAGTTAATACAAATGACTAAATATACTATCAATGGACATAAATCAATGAATAAAAAATGACTAAATATACAACCAATTGATGACAATTAATGATTGTAATGACTAAATAAATGACTACCATGACTAAATAAATGACCAGTTAACAACAATCAATAACTAAATTAACGACTAAATATACTACCAAATTGATCAATCAAAACAACCAATAAATAACTAAAAATGGTTTAGTCATAAATTTGGTTGCATTATAAATGAGCAATAAACTATTAATGGTCACATGGCCAAGCTTAGTCATTTATATGCAATTTTTAGTAGTTTTTGTAGTCATTTATTGCTATTTTTCTACTAGTGTGATAAGATCTTATCTATACAACTAAGAGTTCTAGAAAAACACCTAGGACCTAAGTGGACTTAACATGTAAATAGGACCTATTAGACAACTAGATAGGTAAAACACTTATTTACACCAACAGGGTTTAATATGTCATTAGTATTATTAATAAACTATCTTTTCTAGTATCTCTTTCTATCGCAACATATTTACTCATAATGCCTTTGGTCCTAGTTTGTATGATCAAATTGATGGATCATAAAAAAATGGTTCTTATTGATTTATATATGAAAATAATACATGTTTGATCCATGTGTCTAATATCATTGTTGAATATCCATGTTGGTAGTGCATTTAAATCCTTCGAAAGTTGAGGGGGATCATCCATCTAATAGTTCCAAGCATCACCAAATGATTAGGTCACTCTTCCCATGGTCCAATTTACTCTTTCATTTTGAAGCCCACTTCTTAACATCTTAGAGGCAATTATGTATAGACAAATTGATATCAAGCATTTAGGAGTAATATAACTAATGCTAGAAGTAATAAGGGGTTAGATTATTGGAACCCTACAATCACAATATTTCATGAGATATAAATATATTTTGGCATTTTATCAAACATTTCATATTCCCTCTCCATGGTCACACCAAAGTGTGCATCCCCCTAATATTATCAACTTTGTGCATATAAATAATATGTTTCTAAATAGTTCAAGAATTTTTATGTTTTCACATATTGCAATCATGAAAATTAGTATGTAATGAAACATCCTTTCATTAAGCTTCAATGGGTTACCTGAGGGACACACCTATTCTGCTTTAAAATTTCCATTTTGGTGTGGATATCAAGTTTTGAAACTTACATTGAGCCCCAAAAACTTGCACCTTTAAAATCCTTTTTCTCATTGTATGAAATGTGTGCCAATATTTTTAGTGGTTATCACAACAATTTTGGGTGCCAATGCCTTTTAACTTTTTCTTTTAAAGACTCGTCAAGAATTTTGCTGGTTGTCATGACAACATTGGGCTCCAACAAGGTTGTGACAATCTTGTCAAGCTTGACACAATTTTCTAACGTCGCAAAATTTCCAAAATCTATTTGATTTTTGAGATAAGATATGTGTATTTTTAAGATTTTTGCAAATTTTTAAAGCTCTAACTAATAAAATCTTGAAACTTTTTTTACTTTGACCTTGTAATAGCCTTGATTTTGGTAGGAAATTGAAAATTTTATCTCTTGACTAGAGGATTATTTTTGCATAAAAGTTAACCAAATTACATAAAATAACTCCAGAAAACAACCCATTAATTATTCTTACTTCAAATATCTAAAAACTCATATTTTAATTGTTTATATAAATTTCCTACCAAAAAATTAAAAAATTAAAATATCCCTCCTCTAAATTTTTATTGAGGTACAACTCCATTGTAACATATAATTTTGGTTTTTTTACTTTAAAGAAAATAGGTATACTTTTGACCAAAAAGTAGTAAAGGTAGACTAACACTTACTCATAGCCATGATGGAAATGTGATTGAAACCAACTTCCAAAACATTAACTAAAACTTAAAAGATGTATATGTCACTAATATCACAACTCAAAGATTGGATTACCAATAACAAATGATTGACTCGGCACAATACAATTCCACCTTTTAGTGAAGAAAAATGATTGTAATACCAAAGAACACACAATCCATAAAGAAAAGTAATATTCTAACACTTATCAAAGCTCAAAGGCTCAATCATAAATACTAAGTATTGCATTCAAATTCGTATGCTCAAAGACAAAGAACTTCTTCAGGAAACAAGTAAAATTACAAAAACTAATCCTTCTTTTCAATCGCTTCTCACTCTTGCATCAAAGTGCAACAGGGACAAAAAAATTGAACCCCTCGAATGTCCGCGAATAACATATTTATAGTTTTTACATCATAACTATCACCAAGTTCTTGAAAGATTGAATATTTAGGAGAATTATAATTGTCGATTTGTTGAATTAACATTTAGTGAATCATTATTCAATTTATGCTTAACCAAATCAAATGACCATTTATGACTATTTTAAGAAATGTCATGATTGTATTGCATATATTAATTTGATTGTAGCGAGCTAGTGCATTGCTACTCATATGTAAGCCTCATGGATTTTATTCATGAGAATGACTTGCAACTCCTCAACTCTACATTTAATAACATACCCACCAACAATCATATTCATGTGAATTATTTAAATAAAGAGATTTCATCTGACGTTGAAGTTCATATGATCAAGACAACATCACATGATCTACCATGCTTATATAATAAGATAATTGGTGATGTCCTTGCTTCATTAGTTACTCCCAAGCAAACCCCTCATGACCTATCTTATAAGTGGGATGCATGTTTCTTTGTTCTATGAATTGGGCAGAAACACCTGCATTCTCTACATGTCAACTTTCACCTCAAGATGTCGAGCACCTCAAGCGATGCCACTTCTAAGAGTGATTTTCTTGCAATTGAAGGCATGGAATGTCGTTCAATAAGGAGGCTAGTGGCGGACCAGCTCAAGGAGGTTTTCTTGATATGCAGTGACATGGAGGAAGGCATAATAAGGAAGATAATCAAAGAAAACTTACTTGCTTAGGTTCAACACAACTCTGCACATCTAGAGCACTTCCTGTACAATGTTATTTGAACCTTCAAAAAATTAGAATGGGGAGATAGAGTTACAAAACACTTGGTAAGGTCAGATTATCTAGCCCGGGTTGAAGCTGATTTTGGGAATCTCAACGAGTACCCGCATATGGGACTTGTGGGAGATGATGTTTGTATTGCCACTGCTCTTAGGAATGAACAAGCTAAGTAGGTTGTCGCTCTCCTTCATGTCATATTAGAGTGGGACATGATGGAAATCTTTGCTCACTTCGTCGAGTTCAACAGGAACCTCTTCTCCCCAACACAAATTGAAAGGCTCTAGGAGGTGGTGGAGGGAATTTGTATTTCAATTTTTACTCTTTGTGTTTTAAAATGTACTAGAAATTCCCTCTTATTTTGATGTAATACAATACGAGATGTTCCATGCAATGTGATGATCTTGGAGTTCTTTGTTTCAGTTTCATGCATTTCTCTTCTACTATGATGCATTGCCTTTATTTCCACAATTTTAATAGATACCAGGGGCTTCTGATTCAACTAAATATTCTCTTTGTAATTCATTTTGCTTTTGGTGCTACCATCTTTCATTAAATAAATATTTTGAACATGGGGTGACTATCTTAAAAGTAATACAAATCAATCTATGTGGAGCCCATTTGGGGTTTTTAGAATCTTGTCGGAGTCTGAGAAAGCTCTGAAGACTCCCCCATTATCCACTTTACACTCTTTACTTAAGGCATGGTTTGAATTCCTTTGAGTCTTTTCTTAAAAGGGTAGAAAATAGTGAAACACTTAGTCCTTCAAAAGAAAACTTGTCGTCGGAGATTCAATAAGTTTTACAAACCCTATTGGGAATTGACAAAGGTTTTGAAACCTCACGAAAACCCCAAAGTAGAGTCGATCTTTACTTATCCTTTTTTCTTTGGTCTGTGCATCTCAAGGTTGTGGAAACAACTTTGGTTCTTGACGCCTTTCTTAGAACTCCACAAAAATTTGATTCATAGACAGATATTAGGTTATTAAGTTTAGAAAGTTGGGTGCAAAAGAAGTTATAACAACTATATCGGTATTTTCCATAGTTTCAAAAACCAAACAAAGGGGCGACAATTTTAACTTGGAAAAAGCTTTATGAGTGGACACAATTTTGGGAACACGATAAGGACCACGATAACAACTGGCATTGACTAGAGACAAGGATTGCAAAGGATGAAGCTAGGAACCTAGGATCTCAACAACAAACCAGTGTTTTATCCGTTGGGAAATAAATTCAACAACATCAAAAGGAAGGATCCAAAACAAGCCAAAAATCGGGTGAGCAAGGGTAAGAAACATGTAAACTAACACAAAAAAAATTAAAATATGTACAAGGTAGGGGAGACCTACCTTTGAAGATGCTTAAGGTTACTCACGTGAAGCCATTGACGAGCTGAGAGAAATATGGCCCACTATGAGAAAGAGATGTATTTCCATACAACACTTGCAAACTCAGGAACAATAAGTTATTCTAGATCATATTTACATGACGAACGATACTCTAATGTGTATTTTTACCACCAAAAATCCACTTCTCATCATATATCTTTGTCATTCCTTGAACATGAATTTGTAGATTTCTAGCTATATCTCCATTTATTACTTCAAACAAACCAACATCTAGAACCATTCTTTCATCTTCTAAATTAAAGGTTGAGTGTGATTGATACACCTCTTATTGGAATTCAAAATGCACACAATGATATTATTTCATTTCATTATAACATGTTTCTCATCTCTTCAACTCAATATAATTTACACATTTATAATAGAGTCTACTCCTATATTCAAGGAGAGATTATCTCCAAAAATCCCTATTTAGTTGTGATTTTTACTCATAAAAATACACAACTCAAATCATATGAATTTTTAAAACAACTCCAAACCATAATATATTATTGTTAATATAACAATAGTATTACTAACTACTAACATTTACATGATAATAATTACTCACATAATTATTATTTACCCACATACATGGAGCATTAACTCGCATTTCTTAACATTCTGCCCCTTGGTGCAAACATGGTAGAAAAACATTCACACTCCTTTGTAGTACGCTCACCCTTGTAGCATGCCCATTCTTGTGGATCATGACCTTGATACAAGATAAACGCTCTCTCCTTCCATAGTTTTAAACAAGCGTACCAAAAACCTTAATGTGAACAAGAACCCATCAACTGTCCACCTCGTGTGGTTTTCTGGATCCTCCCACAATCCCTTTCAAGATCCATGAACTGACTTACTTTGGTGCTTTTTTTCACCACTATGCTTATACATCAAGGAAAATAAGAACACAATGTTCATAATTGTAGTCACTATTATTGATCGCTACCACTTAATCTTGAAAAACATAGACAACCGCCACTGCCACTAGAAGTTTCCCTTGACTTTAGTAATTTTGGTGCGAAATGGGAATGGAACATTGCTTATTATTCCCCCCCACAATGTGAAATTTCAACTTATTCACACAACTAGGAACACTGAAAAGCAAATCATATGATGTTGCATACGACTGTTCGGATCTTGTTGTACATGATCACCATTACCAATGAACATATTCACTGACCGATCATCTTCCAACAAAGTACAACAGTTAGAGGATCACCACAGTCAAAGGACCTATGTAGTCATATGCTCTCCAATACAATCATTTTTCCAGCATCCACACATCACACTAAAAATATGAAATTTTTTGAAAACAGCAACACACTATATTGTACACTTGTCACCATATCATGCATGTGGCCCCGTTGTTGATGACTGACGAGAGGTTGTTGATTGACCTCCAACCTCGGATGCCTCTATCCTCCATTAGCTTTGCTACTTAATTAGCAATTTTTTCTTTGAGGCTCAATTTTTAGAACGCCCCCCCTCAAGATGGACATTGTGTACAAGCGATAGTGCATCCAGTTACAATTGACACAATTTTTTTTATTAGTTCTTGACACTTTGGAGTTGTGCTTGACATACTTTTGATGACATGACAATTAGTGACTCGTGATAATGGACTCTATAAAAATTTAAATACATCTTTAAAATAATATAATGAACTAAACCATTTAGACATTAAGAAGGCCAAAGTGTGTCATCAGAAAACCCCTAAGAACACTAAATGACATAATAAAAGAACCTAAATACAAAACATACAAGCAAGGCATCTACAGCACGAACTGCTTGTTTTCACAAAAAGGAAAAAATGATTAGTAAATTGTTCTTTCCATCTACTTACTACAGAAATGAGGCTATCAAGATTCAAACCTCAAATGCCGAACAAACCAACACAACAAAACTCTGTATGCTATGACCTAATAAAGAGCCTTTTCCTGAAAATGGACACAATATAAGTGAATGCTTTGAGGACAGCGACAGCAGTAGTGGAGAAATTGGTGCCAATGGAAAATAGAGTGACGAAGACAACGATGGAGACAGTGATGGCTTTCCTCTTTCCTTTATATGCATGCAAACATTGCAATACACTCCTATAAATGTTAATTTTTACACTATGTATGATCATATTCCCAGCCTTTATAAGTGAATCAGTGGCAGATCAAAATACCTTAAATGCAAGTATTTTCAAAGAAAATATTGATCCTATCCTCAATTCGCTTGCCAAAGACATCTCAACAAATACTTTTGGAAAGGAATCTTGTATGTAATGCTAAAATTTGACACTTAAAATCTCCATAAATTTCCAAGTGTGTTTGCTCATGGATTGGATTTGTAGAACAAAAGAGGGCAGGAGCATACATAGAACAAGATCAATATGGCAAGTGTAAGTCTATCTCTATCTCCTCTTGCAAGCTAGCTATAGTGGTTCCTCCCCGTCATATCAACAACATCGATAAAAAACTCATATCCTTCATTTGATAATGTTCTCCACCAAATTTTTTGATGGAGTTGCAGAATGAATACAACCAAAATGACTAATATGCTTGGACAAAAACTCTAATACCATATTGGAATTCAGAGTGCAAACAATAATATTATTTCATTTCATTATAATATGTTTCTCATTTCTTCAACTCAATATAATTTACACATATACAGGAGAGTCTACTCCCATATTCAAGGAGAGATTATCTCCACAAATCCCCATTTAGTTGTGATTGTTACTCATGTAAGAATACACAACTCAAATCATATGAGTTGTTAAAACAACTCCAAACTGTAATATATTATTGATAATGTTACAATAATATTACTAACTACTTGTAAGGAAAGTAAAGGTGCGGAAGCAACTCTCCTAACGTGAAAACCTCAGGGAAGAACATAGATATACTTTTAAATTTTTACAATTACAGTCCAATTAAGATGCACTAGAAAGCAATAATAGAAAAAAAGTATTTGAAAAACACATATGAACACCAGATTTATGTGGGAAAACCCTTACAGGAGAAAAACCCACCACACCAAGAGAAGTCACTTTGTATTACAACAATAAAGATTACATACAGAGTTCTGACTTATCTTTCTGATGTTGGTTTACAGCAACATTTACCATGAACAACCTTGTTACAGAACATTCACGTTACAGTCTTCACACAATAGAATTCATCCACTGATCATACAATCACACAACAATCCATCGATCCATCAAACCCCACTCAATCTGCAATCATTAAGTATATTCATGTCACCACTGTCTGTCGAGCTTCCTCTCAGTAACGGCCGCAACAAACTAACTTCCAACGGTTCCAATTCGGCTTTTCTAATTGGTTCAAAACTCACAATGAAGGATGGTTTCCCAATCATTCAAAGGCGTTCAACCTATGTTGGCATGTCGGTGAGACACTAACCATGTCTCCCTGATGCTACAAAGCCTGCATTCGATATCGCCAAGAGTTCATCCTATCGGCAAGATGTCATACCGAGTCTAGAAGACTATCGCTAAGACTTCCTCGTGTCGCCAAGACCTCATACCGAAGTTCATCACATGTATCACTATCGCCAAGACTCATCGCTATCGGTGAGACATCATACCGAAGCTTCAAAGTCACATAGACGAAGTATTCCATTCAGTGAGACAATCGTCTTTCGCTGAGAGATCATACCGAGCTTTTATGTTATACCAAACACCAAACAACAGTCAGCAAGACAGACTGCTTTTGCTAAGAGGTTATACCGAACATCCAAGACTCTCTTCGAATACTTCAAAGGAAAATTGTCGGTGAGACTTCGTTTGTCCCTGAGACTTCACACTGAGACCCCTTTCGTTATCTTGATGACTTCAATGTAAAACCATTTGGTAGGACATCACACATCGGTAAGAACTCTTATCGATCCACCACATGTTACTTTGAGTGTATACAGTCGGTGAGACAAACCAACTATCGCTAGAAGTTCATAGCGAAACTTCCATGTTACCCCGAAGACACTAGCGAATGCTATTGGTGAGACATTCCTATCGGTAAGACCTCATACCAAAACATCATTAGTTACTCCAATGATCACATGTGTAACACCCTGTCGGAAAGACTTTAGCTATTGTTGGGACTTCACACTGAAGCAAGCCTTTCGGCCAAGGGTCTCCTCAATATACGATAAGAATGGCCTATTGGCCAGAGATCTCCACTAGGTATAGGGTTATAATGATTGCCACAAGTCACAGCGATAAGCTCCTTCAACATGACTGAAGCATTATCTCGGCGAACTGTACAAACCACAAGATCCAAAGCTGCTAGTCAACCAAACCCAAAGTATGTCACACCGACTTGCCTCTCTTAGAGGTTTTAGCCTGTGGGATTGAGGTATATATTTCTAACAATCTCCCACTTCACGAAGATCACACAGGCACCTCCAGAGCACAAAAAAACTACTAAAAATCATGGGCACTAAGGCCCATTGAATTGGCACACCACCTGAACTTGTCTGTGCTCACTGGCTTCGTCAATGCATCTGTAACGTTCTCCAGAGTATCAACTTTTTCCAAACTGACTTTTCCATCCTCCACCATATCTTGTACAAAGTGGTACCATACATCTATATGTTTCGTCCTAGCATGGAAAGTAGGATTCTTTGCCAAAAAAATTGCACTCTGACTGTCACAGAAAATAGTTATTTTCCCTACACCAAAACCAATGTTAGAACACAAATGTTTCAACCAAACTGCTTCTTTACAAGCATGTGTAGCTGCCATGTATTCAGCCTCTGTAGTGGAAAAATGACTAGAGCCTATCGCTTACTCATCCAACTCACTGCACCACCATTCAACATGAAAATGTATCCACTGGTGGATCTTCTGCTGTTAATGTCCCCTGCCCAATCAGAATCCACATAACCTTGAATGTTGAGAGTCGTCTGTGATTCAACCAAGTTTTCATGGTAACATAAAATATATTTTGAAGTCCCCTTCA